>JANHFL010006271.1:6627-18860 GCA_032468155.1 Oxyrhabdium leporinum
AAAGAGTCCTGCACACCTCCATGACGGCATACACAAATAGTTCTCAACTTGTAACCATTTATAGTGTGACTGTTCAAATGGCACTGGAAAAAAAAGTGACTTAAGACTGTTGCAGCATCCCCATGATCAAAATGCAGCCACTTGACAATTGACTTGTCACCATTTGGAACCTTCTGACAAGCAAAGTCAAAGTGGGGAACTCAGATTCACTTATGATTCACTTAACAATTACAGTGGTTCTCTTAACAACCGTGACCACAAGGTCATAAAATGGGGCACCACTCACTTTTAACAATTGTCTTGCTTAGCAATGGAAATTTTGGGTTCAATTATGATTGTAAGTCGAGAACTACCTATATAAGCATCATTGTGGCTATTCTGACCAATATTTTGTATTATCCTAGTCTTCCAGCTAGACCGTTATTCTTGCTATTATAAAAACAGAAAATCTTAATGAGGCAAAAAGTCAGTTGAAGAAAGCAAAGCAGACTTTACCCTTTTAATGGCTGGCAACTTTGGGAAATAGACATTTTCTGAATGCAATTCTTGGAACAGATTATTGTCAATGTTGACTCAGACTTCCATCCTTCTGAGGTCGGTAAAATGATGACAGCAGATTGTTGGGGGCAATATGCTGACTCTCTAAACCACTTAGAGAGGGCTATATAAGACTAGGTACTATTGCTATTCTGCTTTGGGAAGAGTATAGTTTCTTTTTCCCCAAAGCAGTGATGGGGAAACTCCACTTTGTCTCCACAGCAACTCCCAGGATAAAAACAGCACAGCATACACAGCATTTATCAAAAGCCTATGTCACCCAAAATTTGATAAGATGCATTCAGAAATCCATAAAAAGGAGGGGACAAACAAACTCTCTTCTATTAGTGCTTCCTAACAATTGATATTATATTGTTTAAGTAACTAATGTATAGCTGCATTAAAGATTAGATTGCATGTGTTTGTGTAAACATACTGATAATCACTTATAGTTCCAAGTTCCATATATTTATGCAGTTCTTTGAAGTCATTTGCATCCTTGGACCTCATCATCACTAGCGATACCCAACTGGGGAGCTGAATCCAATTGTGAAAGGAAAGTTTTTCTTTTGAAGAACTTTCGGTACTTCCCATATTTACCTTCAGTGCTAGGTCTTACGTTCTACTATATTCTACAGTCTGCATTATTCTATATCTACTTGTCATGCTCATGTTACTCCAGGACTTTGTGGGAATGTAAGAAGGAAACATTCATCCAAAAAATCACCCTAAAGAAGGAATGGAAAAAAAGTCCTAAAGTTCATGCTATTGGATGTCTTTTGAAACAACTTAGTTCAACTCTTACAGCAATCACATAAAAATATAGTCTAGAGAAACAAACTGTCTGCAGAATAAGATAAAAGAATTCAATGTTCAGTATGGAGCACTGTTTCTCAATTTTACAATTTCTAGGTGTGTAGACTTCAACTCCCACAATTCCATAGGTAGAATCAATGAAAAATGTAGGAGTTGAATTCCACATACCTGAAAAATTGCCATGGTTAGGGAAAACTGGCCAAGAGGATTAGCAACGAAGCTTGCTTCCATGTGGACATATTTGCAGTTCTAATGACCTCACCTGACCTTTGGCTGATATTTCCATGGTCCCCATCCCTAAAAAGAGAATTAGTTTTTTGGATAGCCTCCAGGTTTAAGTATTCTTTTCATAAGATCTCCTTCAAAACACTTGGCTGCTTTATGGAGCTATTGGTTCTTCAAAGGGCTATTTCATCTCAATAAATCTTCCATGAAAGTGCCCTTTTGAAAGGCTTCAACAAACCGAAGTCATTCTCTGACTTCTAAATGCTGGAGTGCAGCAGTTGTGCTGCTTTACTCCATCAATAAATGGGACTTCTACACATATGCAATGGGTGCTTGTAAACCAGGAGGCCAAGTTGTAGATGGAGGCAAATCAGAGTGGAGAAGAACTGGGACTTGGGAATATATTCCCGAGGCTTTATTTTGTTTTAAGATGAGGTTAAAAATATCTTTTCTCTTGTAATAGATGAAGATCTTTTTTTTTTCTCAAGTGAACATTCCTAGTTATGGAGCTGACTTCTTCCTATGTTTTTGGTATTTTATTGGGTTTGAAATTATGTGGACATATGTACCGAACTAGAGTTTCCAGCCTCCATTAACCCTGACTATACCTCTGGAGCCTCTGATAATTGAGCAACATCTATTAAGCTAGCTAAATGTTAATTGCAGGTCTTTAAGAAAGATTATCCTTTTGAATTTATACTGTTAACCATGTTGGAAAAAAATACCATAGAAATATCTAGAAGAAGGCGCTAATATGTAATAGGGTTGAGTGACCTTGGATAGAATGATTCTATTCATTCCTGAAGCAATTTCTATTGCCACCAAAACATTAATGTTTCCACTAAGTCAAATATCTGCATTATCCTCACATATAATGTGTGTTTCCTCATTCCATGTATATACCCATCTATAAACTACATTAAAACAATAAATAAAACTTTGGTGACTTTTTTTTAGAACATATCAAATTAATCTCTCCCTAAAACTCCCCCCATCTCCTATTTACAAACTTAACAGCAAAGGTATATCTCTTTACATTTAGATAATGCACATTTAGATACATGTAAATGGAGTCCATCTACTGGGGCACATTACATTCCTTAAAGGTGTGGCCTTTTTGACAGTTTTAACTTTATGTATTTACTTGGGAAATTTATTTAGCCATCCAGTTAAATAAATGTTAATGTGACTCTGGACAGTTGAAAAATTTCAAAAGTTCAGTTACCATTAAAACAAGTAATAGATGATTGAGGACTTTCAATCACATTTTACCTCACAAGACAGGAAGTCCTATCACCCTGGCTTTGAAACCTTGGAGAAGAGCCATGTTTTAATGCCTTTCTAAAAGCCAGCATAGTTGGAGTATGTCTGAGTATGACACTGATATATTTACATATTTGCCTATAATAGAATAGATTCCATAGCTGTATACCTATGTATGAAGTATACATAAGGATGAACCCTGAGTCCATTAACGCCAGAATCAGGTGACATTTTAAATTATTACTCCTCTTAAATCTCATTATAACTGATGGTGTAGGATTATAGAGCATCTGGAGACCATTTCCAGTCCCTTGATTACTCTTGGGAAGCACCCAGACAGGCAGTGGGTGCTCAAGTATGGAATTAGCCTCGAATCCTTGCTCAGACCCAAGAGATCCCTTCCTTAAGTTCCACAGAGCCTGAAGTACCTATTTCCAGGCAAAGGCTGGCAGTCTAGGGAGATTCCTGTATAATAGGCAGAATATAATAAAGTAGTTAATAGTTGAACTTTACACATATGGATCTGGTTTGCTAAGTTGTGCCTGACAATTACTTTGAACTATAGTGTGCTCTTGATTAAGGTTTTTCAAACTATGTGGCACAATTTCTAGGATTCTTCTAATACTTGATAAGGTTCTTGAGAGATGAAAGATATCTATCTATCTATCTATCTATCTATCTATCTATCTATCTATCTATCTATCTATCTATCTCAAATGTAGGCAATTTTCTTTCATTAAAATTTTGCCTCTAGATCAAGGGTTCTTAGATGGATTGATTAATTGATTGATTGACTAACAGATTCTGCAGCTCTAAGAGTCTTGCTCTATATCAGCCTTCTACAGGTCAGAATCCTCCATAGTCCTCAGTCAAAGGAAATTATATTCTAAATAGATTTGTAGAACAAGAGTTTGGTGATGGCTGGTGTGAACAATACTGAACTATCTGTGAACAAATGTGTAAATAATGTGGACCTCAAAGAATGAAAACTTTTCTTCATTGTTCTAAGATACAATATGGATTTTGCTCATTTAGCCTTACCACATTATGTGCAACTCCCTGGTGGCTTATTTATCATTTAACAAATCACAATAAAAGAAACTGCAGCTTAGCAATTGCTATTTGGTCACAAGAGAAGAGAATCCTCTAATATCTTGATTGGTAGGTATATGGCAAAAGACTGTGGTTCAGAGGTTGGAGCCCAGAGCTAGGAGCTTTAATCCCAATACATTTCAAGAATATGGATTCACTCTAAAAGACTGCTACAAACATAACTCTTTTCACCCCATGGATCCTTTAGGGAATCAAACTGCGAAACTCCTTCAGGCAAAGAATGTAATGATCAAAGGAGAAAGGAGAAATTTGCTCGGGTTATGTATCAATTTGCCTTTTCCAAGCTGCCCTACAAACCATTCTGCCACTGATTCTCTGAATTTTGTCCTATAGTTATCCAGTTAAAAGTTATGCATACGAAAATGGAGGTATTGGAGAAAGCATACAGAAAAATAGGGACTTCAGTGAAAATCAAATGCAAAAGGATATTACTTTAGGGAAAAAGTATTTGCGAAAATATGTGCATATTAGGGAAGGTAATGTGTACATTGGGAGTGATGTACCTGAAAATGCATACAAATTTTGTGCAAGCTTGAAAGACAAATTTGCAAATGGATGCCAGAAAGAGATGAAACTAATTTAAGATCGGGAAAAAAATGAGATAAAAAGAAATGGAAACTAACAAGTGTGTGTGTATCCCTAGCTCTGCCGCAACTTTACAACCTACCCTTCCTACTTTAAAGGGCTTTTATTGATGGTATGCTTATTTCACAAAACTTTATGCACGACAGCCAATGTTTCTCTGAAGGATATGCGGGGGGTAGGGGGGGCTTTCCTCTCTTTAAAATGTGTCATTTTGATTTAACATTTCATATTGGATGTATAAGTACTAAACTTCTATGACTTGCAAATGGTTTGTAATGGTGACATGTATGGTACAACTCACACAGAACAGTCCCTCAGTACTTTTTAAATAAATCTTTATCTGATAAATCTATAGAGAAAAATAGAGATTGTCCAAGACATTTTTGAAGCTTGAGAGAAAATAGTACTTAAAGAATATACTGTCTGAGGCAGGTGAGGAGTCACCTTTTCTTATGGTAAAGCTGGCTCTGGATTATAAAGTGCATCCCTTGGGAAATAAATAAAATATGTTTGAACATTTGCAAGCTGTATCAAGTCTTCTGAATTTAATGAGTGGAGCTGAGCATTAACGTTTGCAGAAAAGCACAAGATGTATTTATGGAATAGTATATTATAGGAGACAATCCACCCATTTTACATACACAAAGGTACTTCTGTAGCAATCCACAGTAGAAAGGGATGGAGAAAGCACAATACCTAAAGAGTTTTCACACTATGTGGTTGTGGCTGTTAAAGATATTGGATAAAAATCATGAAGGCTACATCCACTCACAACTAGTATCCTAAGATTAGATTCATATGGCATGTTAAATCCCGGTTGGCAAAACTCAGCCCACACTTACCTAGGACACTAAGACAAATTATGATTGATTACAGTGGCCTCATTCATGCTGCATGTTAGGACAAGGACTGGTCTCTCACAACATTGTGAATTATTATATTCTCACCTCTGCCTAGTCTAACATGTTATGGGAACCTATTCATGTTGTCTACAAAATCTCTATCTGAATACCAAAGATTGAGAAGATCTAATCAACTTTAATGTTGAGAAACAAATTGATGCCATAATACATTTGAATGTGAACCACCGAGATATTTGTCTCATTTAATCAGGAATTATAGGCCAGAACTAAGGCTATTAAAGATAGAGGTAACAACAATAAGACATCTTCCATTTAAGAGTTTCTCATACCTCTGTTATGGCCACTACTTCCTCACTATACATAGATTAACTTCATTAAACTCCCATCTAATTTACTACATAGTTTTAGTTTCATAGCCTAAATTACTATCTATCATGTAGTTGTGAAAGGTGTTTGTAGAATGTTGACACATGCATCTTCCAGATTTGGTGGTCTACAATTTTAATTTTCTCCATTATTATTGATAATACTGTCTACAGGCAAAAAAAAAAAGTCTTGTCCAACACATTGTGGAGAATGTCAATCTAAAATCCAAGTTCTTTGTCCTCATCAAAATATGTGAGCATCCAGGGAGAAAAATAGAACCAGCAGAGTGAAGGCTTGGGGAACAAATACGGCAACTTTTCCTACTCTCCAATTTTCAAAATCAACAAAGAATGCATAGGGAAATTTGGGAATTGTAGTCCCAACACACTGCAGAATATAAGGTTGGAAAGGGCTGGCATGAAAACAGGAAGCTTGAAATAGCAACAATGGATCACAAGTACATGTGTAAGAAGGTAGCAATAGCACTTAGATGTGTATACCATGCTAAGCTGTGAGCAGAGTTTGCCTGCAATACTACATTTTAATCACTGCATCACCAGGGCTCTAGAAGTTCCAGAAGATCTAGAACAGCCCGTGGGCAAAATGCATCACACGCTGGCCATGCCCATACCCATTTTAGCAAAGGGGGAAAAAGTCATAATAGCTCACATGATAAAAATGTGATGCCGCGAGCTTGACATCCCCCCCCCCCCCGATCTAGAACATCTAAACCAGAAGATCATTCTGATTTAGAACACTGCAAATGTCTACTACGGTATTCCAGACATATAAGCAATATTGAATCCTCTGTAATTTATTACCTTTTGGAAGATTTCTGAAAAGACTTTAGCCTGAAATGCATCAGCAATGATAAATAAAACAAATTCTCAGAGTCCAAACCGTGAGTTTCCATTTATAAGTCAAGTTAGAACATAGAGGATAATAATGAAACATAAACTCACAAACAATATTCAATACTTTATTACAATGTAATGTATATCTACCGTTTTCATAGTTGGCTAAAGGTTTTTATCTCAATGCTGGGATTTATCTCCATCTTTAATAAAAGATTAGATCCTATATTCTTCATATTTGTATGTCTGTAGTGGGAATGGGGTGCAAAGTATTAGTTCTGTTGTACGACAAACTTATTAATAAAGCTTAGGAAAATTGTCAGACTCTGATGCATGTTTTACATAATTTATAGTAGGTGGAAGAACACACAATGTGCCTTTTAATTATAATTGTTTAAGATAATTAATCAGGCTTTTCACAGCTTAATAAAGGAGAAATTGGGACAACATTATTTTGGACATAAAAAAGGGAGCAGGTAGATATGCTTATTAGGAGAGGAGACATAAGCTGCCAAGAGTTACTCTGAACAGCGAAATGGGCAGCATATAAATTTAATAAAAAAAATGAGTCAGAAGAAAGAATTTCGTGAAATCTTGAATGTCTCAAGACAAAAGAATGGAAGCTCCACTTTTACTGAACTGTTATTACTCAGCCTAGAAATTTGGGTTGAATATTACCGAATGGAAAATTTAATTCTGGAGAACAAGAAGAGGAAAAGGCAAAATAGCATAAAATGCCTCTGGAAGGTTCTCTTCTTAAGCATGTGATTCATTTATTAGGTAGATAATGACTCCAAGCTTTCATGACAGTCTCATGAATAAGTTTACCCAAATAAAAGCTTGAGAAGAGCTTAGGGAACTAATTAGGAGGAAGCAGTTCCTGAGATGTCCAGTTCAAAGTCCAACTAAACAGACAGTATACACACTGAGCCATCCAATAAGAAATATCACCAACCATCTGAATTGCAGAGGTCCCCAATGAGCAATGAAACCCAATATACTGAGAAAGAACGACATCTGAAATTTGTAAGGCTGGTCCTTATCTAAGTTGTTGTTATAGTTGCAATCTCATAGGTTTAACAAGCACCCTTCCGTTTTTAATTGCTCCGTGGAAGGAAGAAATCCATAGAAAGGAAAGCTACATCTTCATTTTGTAAATCATGATGGTCTCAGTATGTTTGTAGGTACACTGAGAGCTTATGCACCAGAGAAAATTCCTTGGGTGTCCAATCACACGTCGTCCATAAAGAATACTGTATTGCAGTATATTGTCGTTTTGTTAGGTAAAAGAACAAAATCTGACTTTGTTCCTAGAACCTCTTCTCTCTCTGACCGGAAATAGAAGGTTTAGACTCAGTGTATTAATTTATGCTTGGTTTAGCTATGGTTTACCGAATTAACCACAACTGCCTGGGTAGATAACACATAAATTGTCAAATACAGTTGGCTAAGTCACAACTTGCAACTCTGAAACTAACAAATCACATTATGACTTAATGCAATGTGCAGTCCAGGTCAAAGAGTTTCTCCATCTTTTGCCCTTTATATGCTATTTTATATTTAAGCTATTCTTCATGAGAAGGCCATCTTCTGACTTAATGGAGCATTTGAATTGTATAAAAGGACCATTTCTCCTATGAGTCCATCTTCGACAGGCCTGCAGAGTGGGTGCCCTCATACTTTCCCCAACACTGTGTTAAGATAAGAAATTATTTTAATTCACATTATCTCCATCAATCAGAGAGATAGTAAGACCAGAGAAAGATAGATAACCTTGTAAGCCAGAAGAAAAGGGAAGAAGCATGTATATTTATATTCCTACGTTTGCACCAAATAATATCAGCTTAGAGCGAAATTGCTGTGATAAACAAAAATAATGCTTTAAACATGGAAATATGCGGTGTGCATGGTAAGAAAATGTAAATATAGTACAAGTTAATATTTCAAAAGTTCTTAGCATGCATTGCCATATTCTATGGAAGTTATTTCACCTTGCTGATTCTTCTTTTGTGTGCAGTCTGTTAATTAAACATAAAACCTCTGCGCTTATTTTCATTTATCAAACATTACACGCCTTTAACCTATAAGTTTATAAGCAAACCCATTGTTTTCATTTAAATATATATATATATACCAAAGGATTTTCCTCTTCTATGAAGGAAACAGATGCTGGGAAAGTCTGATTGATTGACCGGTTGACTATATTCATCTATCTATCTGCCTATCTATCTATCCTATATTGGCATACTGTTCTTCCAAATCAGCATAAATATGAATGATAATGCTTTAAAAAAGACTGTATTGATCATAGCCTAATGTAGGGATTTGATTACATTACAAAACAGACATTGCTAAATTTCACAAAGCCATGATAAAAACAATCTAAATTCTAAGTTTCCACGGTCATACCACTCATGATCGTGTGACTTCATTTTATGATGGTTTTACATGAAAAGTAGCACTTACTTCCAGTTTCCGGCCAAACCATTTCCATAGGGAAACCATTGGTTTGCTTAACGACCCTAGTGCTCATTTAATAACCACAATAAAAGGTTGTGAAATCAGGTTAGTCACGTGACTGACTCGTTTACACCATCACACGTTTCAACCACGTGGCCAGGCTCCATTACAGTCATAACTCAAACCCTACCTGTACATAAAGAAGATGTTAGAGATGTCAAACTTACAACAGTTTGGCAGTCTTCCTGGCTAATATAAATGCTTCTATTTGCCCAGCCTTGAAGCATGACCTCTCCTTCTTAATCTTGCTTCAGGAAGAATCTAAAATTCCATGTCTATACCATGATTTTTTTTTTAAACGATTATGTACAGGTAGTCCTCAATTTACAACAGTTCTTTTAGCGACCATTCAAAGTTACAACAGCACTGAAAATGGTAGCTTCTGACCTTTTTTCACAGTTACGACCTTTGCAGTATCCGCATGGTCACACCTGATCAAAACTGAGACGCTTGACAACTGGTTCATATTTAAGACCGGTCATGGGATCATCTTTTGAGACCTTTTCCCAAGCAAAATCAATGGGGAAACCAGATTCATTCAACAACCGGGTTACTAACGTATCAACTGTACTTAATAACTGTGGCAAGAAAGGTCATAAAATGGGACAAAACTCACTTAACAAATGCCTCACTTAACAACAGAAATTTTGGGCTCAATTGTGGTCGCAAGTCAAGGACTACCTGTATTGTAATGAATGGCTTCTGAACTTTGACCTCTTGGAGATGTGTCCTACAGTATTACTTTTATTTTAGGTTTGGGGTGTCAGCTTTATTTTTGTGGTTAATGGTAGGATTTTGCTGCTAAGGTTTTGCCTTATATTATAAAACCACCATGAGTCTGTTTTTATTGGGACTGAGTGAGTTATAAATGTGACAAATAAATAAATAAAAATAAATTATAGCATCAGTTAGCAAAACCAAGAATTACTAAGGCGCTAAAATGTTTATGCTATTTTATTGATTTTATAAAGGTTTTTTATGTTGCTTTGAACTTGGTAGAGGATTATAACAGCCTATAATCCATTTTCTGTCCTCTCCATCATCTTTATTTCATTCTTTCTCTTGTTATACTACAAGTTCAGAATTATTGCTGTATGGGGTTTTTTCCCAACTCTTCTTTCTCCAATATTTTTTTGGCTCCCTTGGTCTACTTTGGTCAATTTTCCCCTCTCCTCCCCATGCTGCATGTTACCCAAGCAGACACTTTTACGAGGAGTGTAATTTAGCCAAGCAAATGGGGTACTGCAAAAGAATGATCATCAGCGATATTCAAGAAGGTGAGGACACCGAAAGGCAGGAGGTAATTTAGGATATGACTAGTAGAAAAAGAAAAATAAATAACCCAATAGGCAATTTCTTGTTGATTATGAGCAAAGCTTTCCTGTAATGAGATCAGTTATTCAGTGTAATAATGTCTCAAAGGAATGCTGGAAACCCATTTCTTCAGGCGCCGACAAGGAGAATAAAGGAAGTGATTGAAAACATGCCGGAAAGAATAGAAGTAACCAAATGAAGCCTGAGCATTTTCAACTTCCTCCTTCCCTATGATGCTTATTTTGAAGGTGGTTCCTGATACTCTCCTTTTAGACTGCAGGAAGACTCCCCTGATGTTCAGATTCTCACTGGGTGTGGTCTGATTTTGTTATTCGTTTATTAAATTTATATGCTTCTCATCCCACTATCAAGCAACCTTTGGTGGTTTACAATACAGGCAGTCCTTAATTTACGACCACAATTGAAATGTCAGAATGCGCACAGTGTGACTATGTGAGACCACCCAGGAGCAGATACAGTAAACAGAGGTTTGTATATAAATAGTGGTTTTATCTACAAAGAATATATACGTACACATACTTCAGTCAGACCGCAATTACAGACAGCAATCAGCAATTACAGCACAGAAGCACACATGGAGAGAGAGAGAGAGATATGCCCCAACAGGCCTCTTTTTATTACAAGCTCTTAAAGTGATATCAGCCCAAAAGCCTTGCTGACTCATTCCAGTATTACATCATTGTAGCAGCTGGTCAGCTCTTAAATCATTACCCTGACACAAAACTTCTATTGTTAAGTGAATTTTGCCCCATTTGACAACTTTCTTGCCATGGTTGTTAAGTGAATCAGTGTGGTTATTAAGTTAGTAACACGGTTCTTCAGTGCATCTGGCTTCCCCATTGACTTTGCTTGTCAGAAGGTCACAAAAGATGATCACATGACCCCAGGACACTGCAACCGTCATAAATGAGTCAGTTGTCAAGCATCTGAATTTTGATCACATGACCATGTGGGATGCTGCAACGGTCATAACTATGGAAATTGGTCACAAGCCACTTTTTCGGTGCCGTTGTAATTTCCCAATGGTCACTAAATGAACTGTTGTAAGTCAAGGACTACCTGTAACAAGAAATAAGCCAGCCACAATATCAACCTATTCTTCTTCGTGAGCTATCTTGCCTCTTCTTTCTCCATCCCTATTATCAACTTGTTTTTATCTAGTCTTTTAATTTGGATTGCCAGTTGACTAAGACAAATACCACTCCCCATTCCCCCAGGAGATGGAAAGAAAGGTAATGACAAAAGATTATCTGACAGTGAACCTTTCCAGAGTTTCTATGAGTCTACAATATTAATAATGGAAGAACTCTCACATGTATTTTCTTCTTCTTCTGGGTTTCTCAGGGCATCTGCGTGTTTCCTGTCGCTCTCATTTAAATTGTCAGCTCTTCTTCTTTTTGGCAGAGACTGCCTCTACAGTACATTTCTTGCTTTCAACAGCTCTTTCAAAGAAAGCTCAGCATGTGTCTTTTTTCTCTCCACCCCTCCTCCCTTTTTTTTTTACAATCCTGCATTGTCATAAATATTTTGAACAAATGTTCCAGAATGCTCCCTAGAGCACCAAGGAAGATAATTCACACCAACCTAGTGGGGTTTTTTTTTTTCTTTCCCTTCATTATTCCATTCCATAACTATCTCTGGATTTCAAAAAGGAAACTAAGTTAAGAGGAAGTACTAGGTGAGCCTAGGTGGCGCAGTGGTTAGAGTGTTGAACTGCAGGCCACTTCTGCTGATTCAATCTAGCAGTTCAAATCCC
>JANHFL010006271.1:30063-42056 GCA_032468155.1 Oxyrhabdium leporinum
GGAAGGAAGGAAGGAAGGAAGGAAGGAAGGAAGGAAGGAAGGAAGGAAGGAAGGAAGGAAGGAAGGAAGGAAAAAAATAAAAAAATAAAATAAAATAAAATGTCACTAAATACAATCCACCTATCATGCCTAGCCCTTGATAATATTTCTTTTTGGAAAACTCAAATAAGTAACAAACCAGGAAAAAAAGAAGCCCTCTAATTACAACATTTATTTAGGGACCATTCAATGGTTACAATGGCACTGAAAAAAGTGATATTTTTCACACATATGACTGTTGCAGCATACCCATAGTCACATGATCAAAATTCTGACATTTGACAACTGGTTGATATTTATGACAGTTGCAGAGTCAGGTGATCCCCTTTTATGACCTTCTGACAAGCAAAGTCAATGGGGAAGCCAGATTCCCTTGACAACCAGGTTACTAAATCAACAACTGCAGTGATTCACTTAACCACTGGGGCATGAAAAGTCATAAAATGGGGCAAAATTCACTTAACAACTGTCTCACTTAGCAACAGAAATTCAGGCTTAGTTGTGGTCGTAAGTCGAGGCTTACCTGTATACTTTCCCAGTTACTCAAGGAATAGAGGTCAACCATCCACCCAGCTGGAGAACTTTTGTTCTATTCCAGATGTCCCTCTAGGAGTCAATGAAGATGAAACAGAAGCAGTTGTCTATTTAATCCCTGGAGACATTCCAGGAACAGTAACAACAGAATCCACAGATGGCAGAAATTCACTGAGAACATTTTTTTTATGAAGGGCTTAAATTGCCTTTGAGCCTCTCTCATCTTAGATGTTAGTGCATGATAATTGTGTTCATGGAAAATAAAGAGGAGAGATCTGAAAAACGAATTAGCATTCTAGATAATGTCAGTTTTCCACTGGCTTTACAAATCCGGCTGAATCCTAGTGACTTCTTTCCTAAAAAAAAAAATCCGTAAGGCAGAGATAGGTAACCAACAGCCTTTAGCTTAGCTTTATATGATACTCAGACTAATTTAAAAGCACTCTGCAAAAGATTAGTGCAGACTTATGGTAAGATCCACTCTGTTTTTTTCTTTTCAAGCTTGCTGCTTTAAAGAGAGGGAGAGAAGGATGGTAAAAAATGAAGCATGAGGAATAAGACCAGAGAGAGAGTGAAAAAAAGAATGGGTAACTATTAGTACGTATCCTCAAAAGGTGATCCTCTCCAACCACTGGGTCTTCTGGGCTTACTCATTCCTTATTTCAACCTTGACTACCCTGAGGAGAGATTATGCTTCAAGGAACAGATATTATCCAGCCAGTTTGATGTAGTGGTTAAGGTGCTGGTCTAGAAACCAGGAGTTGTTGAGTTCTAGTCCCACCTTAGACATGAAAGCTGACTGTGTGACGTGGGACAATCAACAGGAGACTGCGAGTTCTAGTCCCATCTTGGGCATGAAAGTCGGCTGGGCCAGTCATTCTCTCTCAGTCCAACCCACCTCACAGCATTGTTCTGGTGGGGCAAATCGTTAGAGAAAAGAGTATTAGGCATATTCAACACTTATTACTATAAAGTAATAAGGGCAGGATAAAAACCTAATAATAAATAAATAAATAAATAAGATTGCCCCTGCCTTAAAAAGCAGCATCTGATAAAAGGAGGATAATGAAGCTTGATAGGTATGGAATTTAACTCTCCTCAGAATCATGCTGGAGCCACTGACCCGAGGAGCAATTTTGTAGACTTAAACTCATGATGTCATACTTTGGAGCCATTTATAGAACAGAATCAGTCACTGTCAATTAGCTTCAGATACAACTGGGGCTATGCCTTATCACCTCTATACCTAATTATCACTAATCAATGGACTATATTACCCAATGCACTAAAATAGGTGTAACATAGTGAAATTCAGCTACATTTTTATTGTAAGCCTCTCTGGAGATTTGGGGCGAGAAGGACATGGATGAACTCTCTTTTTCTAAATAATCCAAGTAATTCTCTTTCTCTTTTTTCTTTTTTTTAAAGGAAATAATGCTGGGATTGGGCTATCATCTGCAGCCCTACTGAATGTAAGTTCAGCCATGATTATATGGTTTGATGATTCAATGATATTATTTTCATACCAGCAAGCTGCCCTATCTGAGTCTGGGCATCATATACACTTGTGAAACAATGAATGGATGAATGAAGCCAAAGAGTGACTAAAATAGCTACTTTATCTCTATTTCCATGATCTATTAGACAAAAAGTTGACGAGTTTAGTTCAATAGACTAAAAAAAACCAAACCAAACTGTTTCAGGGCTGTCTAGACTTATTCCAGTCTTGCTCAAATAGTCACGAGTACCATACGAGAATGACAGATAGTCCTTGACTTATGGATAAGAAGTGAAACGTCTTCAAAGAAAAACAAGGAAGTCCAGTTGCCTCTTGAAAAAGCACCTTTGGGACAACCATGTCCTGGACGACTAAGAATCTCCATAGACATTTGGTCTTTGACTGATTGCCAGAGTTGAAATCAGAATTTTGGTTGCTAAGCAAGCCAGTTGTTAAGTGAGTCACATTGAACTTTACAACCTTTTTAGCCATACTTGTTAACTGAATCATGCCGTTGCTAAGTAAATCTGGCTTTCTCCATTGACTTTGCTTGTTGAAAATCAGCTGGGAAGACTGCAAGTGGTCATGTGGCCCTGGAAGGCCACAACCATCATAAATACATGCCAGTTGCTAAGCAAACAGATTTTGATCGTGTGACTCCAGAGATGCAGCGATGGCTGTAAGAGTGAAGACCTGTTGTAAATCACTTTTTTTCAGTCCCATTGTAACATTGAATGGTTACTAAATAAATGGTTATAAATCGAGGAGAATCCATAGATGGCTCTGGGCAGCTCGCAATTAAAGCAGAATAAAAGCAATACAAACAATCAGAATTTAAAACAACAAAAACACTTTTCCCGAGTATTTCTTATGTGGGTTTCATATTGCTTCAGGGTTTAAAATTGCATGATAGGGAATATGAAGAGTTGAATGAAGCCCTGGGTTACATATTTGGACCTCTGCTCCACATCATCATGGAAGTTATAAGAATTGATCTTACATATTCATATCTGGTCCTGAGGATGGAAGCAATCATCCATGGATCAAAGATTCCTTGGACATTAAAAGAAAATGTCAAGAAATAGTCACAAGACTTCCAAGACTTCACAGCAGGACTGAAACTGACCCTTGATAAAAAGAAAAATATTTTCCCCAGATACCAGCACAGCTAAAAGAGTACAACGTGTTTCTAAACTGCTAGGGCACCCAACAACTGTCTGCAAAGCTGCCAGAATGATGTTCAGTAAAAAGTAAAGAGCAAGATATATATTAAAACACACAAGACTAATCTGAGAACAATCAAGGCGGAGTTCATAATTCAACAGAGCAACATTACCTTCAGCTCTGTAGCCATTCTGACTTGGAAATAGCCTGATCTTGGTTTGCCTAATTATTTATTACATTTTTAGAGCACCGAATAAAACTGAAGAGTCCTAGATAGTGCAGAGATTTAAAAAACAGAACAAAACCAAGATAGCTAGACAGTAATAGAAATAAAACAGTGTGTGATAAACCAGAAGCAGAGATAAAATAATGTATCATAAAATAAAGCTGCAATTAAAACAAGCAACAAGAACAAAAGATGCTAAGAATCTAACACGATCTTAAAAACCTTGGGTAAATTAAATGTCAAGGCTTTCCAGGGATGGGGAAATGTTTCAATTTTATGTTTCCATGGATTTTGCATGTTTGCAAACCACCATAAAGCTGAAATCAGAGTTCTAGTAATATGGTAAACAAATAAATGTTTAAAAGATGTTTTCTGCTCTGAATGTTCCTGGCATAGAAATAATATAGTGGTCAGTTACACTTCTCTAAGAACAGACAATATGTTACTACTGAAAATGCCTTTTCTCCTGTGCCCGCTGTCTCCCCTCATTTTCTGGGGAAACCTGTTGGATATCAAAGAATCAATTGATTTCAATCAGAGCTCAGCCAAGATTATATAAATCCAAGTAAATAGATCTGGAAAGAGGTACTCCTTTAGATTAGAGATCACTGTTCAAAGCAGAATCCATTTTCACCATCCACTAACCCATATCCAATATTTATTTAATTTATATGCCTGTCCATCTCACTGTCGGGAGATTCATTTTAATGAATTTATTGTGAAAATGTGCAAATACAGCCATGAGTGTGTTGTGCTAGTCACATTGGTTCCTGGTTTTCTTACAGGTGCAATTCAATGTGTTGGTTATCACTTTTAAAGCTGTACATGGCACAAGACCAGGTTTTTTGCAAGACCGCCTCTACCTAAGAATATTCTGGTAGGGTGAGCATGATCCAGGCCTGTTCCCTGGGATCTTGTCATCTAGGGGGACCTTGGAAATCTGCCTTTTTTCATGACTTCTCCTCCCTTGTAAAACACTTTCCCACTGGTGATTGGATGTGCCCCTTCCCTTCTAGCCTTTCAAAAGGCCATTAAGACCTGGCTTTTTACTGTGGCTCTGGGATTGTATAGGTAGAAGATATGGAAAGAGGGTAGTTTAGCCTTCTGTGGGACACCCCAAGGGGAACAATTACAGTGCATGTTTTTTGGGTTTATTGCTTTGCTGTGGGTTTTTTTTTAAAGGATTGTTTTATTTATTGGGGGTTTTTTTGGTTGTTATGAGCAGTCCAGAGTCGCTTAAGATGGGCAGCCACATAAATCATTTCAATAAATCAATAATTAAATGAGGAAAGGCAGCCAGATCTCATTCTGGAGCACTGACTGCCTAACAAGCTAGCATCTGACTTCTCATCTACCATCCTGAACACATGTTTAATAGTCCTATTTCAAAATTAAAGCTGTATCTATTTTGCTCATTGAGTTCTAACAGAATCCAACCCACTGCATCCTCTTAGACTTTCCCTTGATTTTCTGGTCTTCCCCTTGGTTCTGCGAAGATGTTCTATTGCTGTTCTGATTCCACAGCTGTGTATTCCCCAACCGTTGCTGCTCTAAATCTATTCTACTTGCCCCATTCATCAGATATCAGAGATCCTTGTGCAGCTAAGTCATGTCCATCGATCTCCGAGTAGCAGTTAGCCTCTTGGGTCAAATGAGAAGTGAAAATAAATCAAAGAGGGTGACTTTCCTATAGCCAGCAATAACAGCTTAACAATCCCTTGAATCCCTTGAATTTTATCCAGTATTTACTGATCTTAAGCTATGGTACAAAGACTTCTGAAACACCAGTAAATATTATAGTACATGGAAGGCAGCCATCAGCTTTGGGTAATAAGCATATTCTGCAGTGGACAAAACTGTGAGGAAGGGAGCCAAAGTGATTCAGTCAAAGACTGTAGTATGCAAGAACTTTAAGTTACTGTTCCAGTGGATATTTAATTAAGCACTGAGACAGAAAAGCAAAGCAGTTTCCAAATAAACCAACGACATAAAAATTCAGTCTTTCACATGTGTTCGGTACTTACTCTCCTCCTCCTTTTTGCAGCCCAGTTCAGTTGCCAGCCTGAGAGCAATTCTATCTGTATATTAAAAAAAAAAAATGAGAAGGATATATGACAGGGATAGGTAACAGTTCTGGCAGAGCTTCCTTAGTCTGCTTGTGAGTCTCTTATGTTATCTGCTTGCCAGCTTTTAGGAACAAAATGTTGGACAAGAAAGGCCCTTTGTCCGATTTGTCCCAAAAGCAAGCAGAGGTTCGTGTTTTTTTTATGACTGGCAGTAGATTGCATTAGCTTTTCACTTTAATCTTTGTATACATGGATTTTATTGCAATTCTCATGCAAAATAGTGCTTTTATTTTTTTTGTACATGCGTACATGACTAGCTTAAAGCTTTGAGATGAGGAAGATGGATTAGCTGACAATCATTTGTCTCTTCTCTATAAATGAGCTAAATAAACAATGGCCCATTGTGATGACCTTCAACTTGGAAATATCTAATCCCTAGCTGGCTTCATCGCATCAGATTTTTTTTTAAATCAGGTTTTTTTCAGATCAGCATCTGCCTGACACTCCTATTTGCTTCCCTTTTGAGCTAGAAATACAGTTACAACTAGATAGCAAAACTTTTCCCTCACTTAACTCAACTGATGATATTCATTGCCAACAGTCATTGCTGGAGAAATATTAAAGCTAAGATAAGAATCAAGCAGCAAATCCCAAACCAGCCAATCTCCAGAGTGCTAAACATAAGGCAATAAACTACCTTTTTAATATAATTACCATTTTGTTTTGTCTGACATCCAAGTGAATAATTAGAATAACCACATGTCTGTAGAAGCTACTATAAATTTAGGAATATAAGACATTATGCCCGGTATGACTGTCGCCAAACATTTTCAGATTAAAGTAGTGTTCTTACTACCATTTCAAATAAATTGTCTTTTCACTCCCCTTCCCAAGAAATTAGGCTGAGAAAACATACATGAAAAGCCAACCATTGTGAAAGAAGATTTTGCAATATCTCTTTGTCCCAATAAAATGCCTGCAGTATTTGTCATCATGCAGGAAAAGAAAAGTCAATAGCAGGAAAATGAGAGAGGCAGAAAACTATATCAAGGATAAAAAATGAGAGTCTTAAAAAGTATAGATCTGGGAAACAGAAGGACTATGTAAATGATGACAAGAGCCCAAAGGCAATGAAAAATACTTGAGAAAACCAAATTGAAAAATGAGCATCAAATAGTGCTGAAGATTTGAGTTAATACCAAAGAACATTTTAGGAGTAATTATATACTAAACAACTGGCAATGAGAAAGGAAAGTGATGGAGTATAAAAGAACAGGAAGGCTCTTTTTAGCAATTACTTTTGCACCCATCTTTGAAAAGGGAACAGAGCAGCTGTTTTTTTGTTTTGTTTTTTTGCTTAAAAGATGCAACAGGCAGAGATATGAATGAAGAATGGAAGAAAAGGAGGGGCTGAAATCCACAGTTCAGAGAGCAGGATGCAGACAAGTTTTTGCTCAGAATTCCAGTTGCTAGTTTGCTTATGACTCTCAAGGCCGCTGCAATTCTCAGAGAAAATGGTTGCTGCAGAAACCATACGCTCAGTTCTGGTAGGATGAGGTCTTCCTCATTGGGCAGTCTATAGAATATTAACAACTTTGTAGAAGACACAAAGATATGAGGCACAGGAAAAACTTTAGAGGAGCTCATCAAGGTTCAGGAGCTTCCGACATGCTTTGACAATTGGCTGAAACCAGCATGATGAATTTCATTGGGGACAAATGCAAGGTCCCACACTTGTGAAAGAAACATCGAAGTATAGGATCAACCCTGACTGCTCTTTTGAAGGATAGATACTGAAGCTGAAGCTTAAATACTTTGGCCACCTAATGAGAAGAGAGGACTCATTGGAAAAGACCCTGATGTTGAGAAAAAAAGAAGGCAAAAGTAGAAGTGATGGTAGCGGATGAGATGGTTAGATAATGTCATTGACACAATGAACATGAATTTGGCAAAAATGCACTTGAGAGACAGTGGAGGACAGGGGGGCCTGGTGTGCTATGGTCCATGGATCACAAAGAGTCAGGCATGACTCAGCAACTGAACAACAACAACAACAACAACAATATAGGATGCAAAAAGAATTTTGTGGATCACAAGATGAATATGAGCCAACTATGTGATGCAGCTGCCACATAAAATGCAGTCTTAACCCATATCAATAAAAGCATTTTATCAAGATCTCTTTTTTCCTTATTATTCATTGATCCTAATGCACCTAGAATATGGGATCCAGCTCTTGCACTCTGTACACTGATAAACTGGAACATATCCAGAGGAGAGCAGCCAAGATGATAGAGGCCCTGGGAGAAATATTTGTCAGGAGACATTGATAAGATTATAAGAAGTCACAAATATGTATTCAGGTAACAAGATCTGTACTGTAAGGCAAGGGAAAATTGTTCAGAATTGTTTCAAGAGAAAGGACATGAAACAACAGGTAAAGAATTAGGTTTTTTTAATGGACATCAGGAAGAATTTCCTAATGATAAGAGCTGTATAACAATGAAACAGGCTGCCCTATTAAATACCTCCCACTGGAGGTATTTAAACAGAGAGTGGATCGCTTTCTGTTGGGGATGCATTGGGAAGGAATTAGATTAGATCAGTGTTTTTCAACCATATGGACTTCAACTCCCATGTTGGCTGAGGAATTCTGAAAGATTTAAAGTTCACTTTAAATCTACTGCTAAAGTTGAGAAACACTGGATCAAGTCCCTTTCACTGTTTACATTCTATGATTCTATGAATACCTAAACTCAGTCAATTGATTAAAGAAAAGAAGCTGGAGAGAAAGTATGAAAAAGAAAGCCCATTCTCTATTTTATATTCTAGTTGCTTGCCATGTCAGTGTTGATGGGAGTGGCCTTAGAGATTATTTGAAAATAAACAGCCCAAACAAAAAACCTCCAAGACTGACAGGGCAATCGACTAGGATATAAATTGCAAGCAAACCCCATGATGTTGTTATCTAATTTGGGTAATAAAGTGTCTGTAAGAAAACAACCAACTCAGAGAGCACCAAGAACCTCTCATTATAAACTAAAGGCATCAACATCCAAGATACCTTAGAAGATATTCCTTTCTCAAACCTCTAAACTAGAAGTTGAAATCAGATCACCACTCTGGTCATTATCAAGTCAAAAGGCGATAGGAACTGATGAAATACTCACTGTCGGGTGCAAACAATTAGACCCAAACACAAAGAGTTCAATCAGGTGTTTTATTGCTCATGCCTATAACACAGGAATCTTCTTAGATTGGTGGTTTGCATCTGAGTCAGACTAGTTAAGGTTCAGTGGCATTCAAGCAGGTGAGGAGGATCAGACCTTATCTTCTTGTGTATGTAGGGATTCCAGACTAATTCCCTATTTCACTTCTCACCCTGGATTAGCCAGTCTCTCTCTGACACTCACTGAAATATGACAAGCAACAGAAGAAGAATCAGTCAAGGTCATGAAAAACCTTAAAGCTATACTAGCAAATCTGGAGAACAACACAGTGGCTGACAGATCAGAAGAGGTTAATTTACATTCCAATATCAAAAACCAGAGACTTGACAGAGTGTGCAAACTATTCTACCATATCCTTATTTTCACATGCTAGCAAAATAATACTTAGGATCATCCAACACAGATTAGAGCTTTATGTGGAAAAAGAGATGCCAGATGTTCAAGCTGGCTTTAGAAAAGAAACATAATTGCTGCTGCACACTGGATAATTGAGAAAGCCAACAAATATCAGAAAGGAAGTCACTATCTGCTTCATTGAGTATATAAAGGCCTTTGATTGTGTTGATCATATCAAGCTGTAGCATATTCTCAAAAAAAATGGGAATCCCAGAGGGTCTCATTGTCCTTAGGAGAAACATATATATCGATATTAGTTTCAACAGAACGTGGTGAAACATATTGGCTCCAGTTTGATAAAGGATTATGTCAAGGTGAATTACTCTCATTTATTTATTCAGTCTATATGCTGAATATATATCCAGAGAAGTTGGATTGAAAGAAGATGAGTATGGTTTTAAAACTGGAAGAAGATACATCAATAATCTATGCCATACTCTGATTGACAAAAATGCAAAGGATTTACTAGCTCTGGTAATAAAAGTAAAGAAGCAGAGTGGGAAAAATGGGACTAATATAAAGTCCAAACTAATGACAAAAGGTAGAACTAGCCTTAGTATTAGCAATGAAGTTATTGAAGTGGTGGATAGCTTTTGCATTTTAGGATCAACCACCAAAAGTAAATGAACAGGCAGTCAAGAAATATGCTGCAGATTTGGTACAGCAGCCATGAAAACCTTGGAAAAGACATTCAAATACCCTGATGTCTCTACACCTACAAAGATCAAAACCATACAAATCACGGTATTCCTTGTGACACTCTATGGAAGTGAAAGTTGGATTTTGAAGGAACAGGATAGAAAGAATACTGATGCTTTGAACTTTGGTGTTGGAGAAGACTACTGAGAATGCCATAGGCAAGCAAGTAAATAAACAAGCTTATTTATTTATTTTATTTATCAAATTTACTGGCCGCTCATCTTAACACGTGATAACTCTAGTAAGTATCACCAGATATTTGTTTTCCCCTGAGACATAAATGAGCAGGCTCAAATTATGCTACTTGAGATGCATTATGAAAAAGATCCAGCTTTCTGGAGAAGGCTTTATTCTGGGAAAGGCAGAAGGAAAGAGAAAAAAAAAGGATGACTAGCAGCAAGGTGGATAGGCTCAGGTACAATGGCAACAACCAGAGAAGAACCAGAAAGACCAGGTTAGGGACAGATCACCATGCAGAATATTTACCTATGTAACTGCTATCAGTGACTTGATGGATATAATCCAACAATCGATCATCATAAATTGGTTCTCTGGACTGTTTTTCATATGCACAGAAGGCCATTTGGATTGTCTAAAAAGTGATCCATGCCAGAGATAAATAAATGGAAAACAAAACATAGGATAGACAGCTTTGCATTTCAGGGCACATGCACCCCTCCCCCGACTTTGATTTCATCCATACTTTGGTTATCTGACTTGGTAAAACAGATACATACATATACATTGATCGTTCATATTGCCCAAATAGAACAACAAACAATGCATTCTATATTCTCTGAAGAGCCCTTTAATGCATTTTTCAAAGTTCTAAAGCTCATATATTCATTCAAATTACTTTGAAGAATGGCACCCTATCAGAATGACTGATGAATTCCAAATGTGGGAAAGCAAAATAAAAATATAGGGAAGTGCCAGCTATTTCTCTACAAAAACAATTGGGGGAAACGGGGCCTTTTAGGGTTGATTCTGTTTCTTTGCTTTATGCATTTGTTTACTCCTATTTGCAATGTTCTTTCTCTGGCTTCAGTTTTTGGTACAAATGAAGCAGCCTAAAAGGTATACGTTTGGAGTGTGGGTGCCAATCTTAGAAAATGCTGGCCTCCTGAGAATGCCAGCTTCCTCTCAGGGATTATCATATCTTGTAGCCAGTTAGATTTGTCTATGTGATGAGGTCATAATGCTAATAAGGTGAGAAAACAGCAAATTTACCCATAATGTGTAAATTTGCATTGTTTTATAGCTGACAATCTTCATGTATCTTTTCTGTTCCTATAACATGACATCACTTGTTTTTCCCGGCTTTCAATTTAGCTCAATAACAACTGTCTTAATTTTCTGTTGTGCATAACAAGAGGAACATTCTTCTCAAGCCACAATTACAGCAGCAAATCATATCCTAGCAGAATTCAGCCACCTGCTAAACCTAAGCAAAATTTAATTGTATGCTTATCCAGCTGCAATGATCCTGATTAACCCAATGCTGTTTGTGAAGGATCAATTCTTCAATCTAATTCAGAATTCCAGAATTCCCCGAGTTCATTACATTCTAATCAATCTCGGGTTTTATACTAGATTGGGGGAGCAAAGAGCACATTGGAAAGAGAATCATAAATTCAAGTTCAAGTAAATTCAAATAAGATTAAGATCCGTACCTCTCGAACACCAAACCTCCCAAACAGCAGCCTAAGGCTCCCAAATTGGCAGAACAGAGCAGCTGTTATTTTATAGTGCTTAGATTCAATTTTAAAAGCTACTAAGTTTGCAAGAGAGTCCACTTGGTAGATATATGAACATATTGTGTTATCGTTTACCATTTTGTTTTTCCTTTACCATTTAATCAAAATTTGCCTTCCTGTAACTTGGGTACATAATTTTTCATTCTGCCTTTTCATCCTGTGATAATGAAGAATAAGCCCTTTCCTTTTGTTACATCTTTTCAACTTTTTGAACCATGTTTTCAAAGCATGGTCTTCTTAGCAGGGACATATTTAGGTAGTGAAATGGGCAGCAACAAATTTTAATCTCTCTCTCTCTCTCTCTCTCTCTCTCTCTCTCTCTCTCTCTCTCTCTCTCTCTCTATCTCTCAGATAGAGACAGAGACAGAGACAGAGACAGAGACA
>JANHFL010006271.1:47911-63841 GCA_032468155.1 Oxyrhabdium leporinum
CTCAGAGGTCACATTCCCCAATCCTCTTTCCGATTCAACTTCCTCTCTCCTCCTGGCACCCCTCTTCCAGGTGCCTGTTGGTATGTCCTTGACTCTCTTGAAAGGAATTTTGTTTTGTCTACTACCCCGCTCTAAGTGTAAGAGAATATCCCCCCTCCCGGTTTCCCATGTATTAAGTGTGGCAGCCGCAGAGGCCTTGCAATTATGGCTTCCAAGGCTGACACTTCCTGCCTGAATAGGGGGTTGGACTAGACGATCTCCAAGGTCTCTTCCAACTCTGTCTTTCTGTTATTCTGATGCTTACATTCATGCCAGGTTTGTAAAATGACTGAAATGGTTGGACTGCAAAGATGGAAATAACATTCCAGTAACTAATTAATATTAAAAGATCATTTTAAGGCCTGTCTTGCTTAAATAAGGGATATCCAGAGTGATTGGCACATGCTTTAGTATTCTCCATATTCCTTGTTCCAAACTTGACTTTGAGAGATGCACTTTCATATTTGCAAGAATCTGTTAATGTAGATAATAAAGATGTTGCGGTATTCCTCGTTGGGCTTCTTCTGTGGACTACCTCAGAAATTTGACAAATGAAGAGAATGTGGTTTCAAAATCTAAAAAGTGCCCCCCATTTGAAAGGAAGTTGTTGATCCCTGAACTAGATACTTTCAGAAAGTTTTGTAATCCCAAGGCACTGTTACCGTGGGTCTATGCTGCACGCGAACTTTCTGTTCACATCCTGATTTTATTTATTTTGATTGATCCCAAAGATTTAAAGGTTAGTGAATTCACTTTTCAGTAATTGTGGCCATAGCAACATTCTGTAACCTCTCAAAGGCAAAGAAAGGGGAGAAAGAGGGAGAGATTATTGCTAACTGAAGGCAGAGCTTTTTGTACAAAAATACACAGCTGTACCCTTGGTTATTTTCAATGTTCATTGTTCATTGCATGTTTGGGGCAAAGTGACCATTCATCATAAATTCTTTATTTCATTTTCAAATGTCCTTGTGATGGCAAAGGTAACATGACCTACAAATTTGTCCATTGCATGCTGTGACTTTGTTTCAGTTGCTTTATATTTCTGTTTGTACCCTCATCACATCTAGCATTATTAATTCTGTTTTTATTACTACATATCTGATAAATAATCATAAGAAAAAATACAGATCAGCACTCAATTACACAATACAGATCAGCACAAATTACAGGAAAGGCAGCCTATTCTTCTCAGGAACTTCAAGTAGCATAAGCTTTCAGAGACATGATTACCAATATCAAAGTTCCAGATGCCAGAGTCAGTGTATGCAATAATTTTGACAAATGTGATCTCAACGTATCTGAAGAGCAGCAGGCTGAAGAAGACAAAGGGGAAATCCAGGTCATGCTATTAAATTTCATATACACACACTGTATATGAAGGAAGGAAGAGGATTCAAAATGCAGAAGAAATACAGTGGATAAATTAAAACATCACTTGTCTCCCAAGCCATGCTTCATTATAAAAGTACCAAAGTTGGTACTCATGACCAAGAGATGGCAAGAAAAAAAAATAGGATATTCATATCTCTGTTGATGCCACCACGTGACTCAGATAGCTTTGCGCATGTGTATACATCATTCCCACAGCACTGTTTTATGCCTAAGGATATCTAATCACATAATAGGGCTGTATTACTATTATCCTTCTCACCTTTCTTATTGCCTACTCCCATTGGTACCTTATGACTAGCACTTGTTGGTTGTATCTTATGATTCATGACTATATTTTATGATTTATCACTTTGTTGCTTCTATGTATACTGAGAGCTTATGCACCGAAGACAGATTCCCTGTGTGTCCAATCACACTTGGCCAATAAAGAATAAAGAAAAATGTAAGTGCCTATGTGCATGTATGTAGATACAAACCAGTCAGAAACCATACATGCAAACCCAAAAAAGGTGTAATAAATTAATCACCTGTTGAATGAACACTGATTAAAACAAATTACCTGTAAAATAAGCAATAGCAATAGCACTTAGACTTATACACTGCTTCTCAGTGCTTTTTATAGCCTTCTAAGTGATTTACAGAGTCAGCATGTTGCCCCCAAAATCTGGGTTCTCATTTTATCAAACTCGGAAAGATGGAAGTCTGAGTCAACCTTGGGCCTGTTGAGATTCAAACTGTCTAACTCCTGGCAGCCGGCAGTCAGCAGCAGTAGCCTGCAGTAATGCATTTTAACCACTGTGCCACCGCAGCTCAAATAAGACATTTATTTGTGAAGTTAATGGCTCTCCCTCAGTATATACAAACTCAAACTGAACTGAAACTCCCCTTTTACACACATATACATTGTGTATAAGAATAGAATATAAGAATGCACAAACTCTCAGATGTCTGTCTCCCTCCTTCCAACAGAAATTAAAAAAAGCATTGAAGAAGAGGAATACAAGACAGGTGCGAAAAGCTAACTACACAAGCTAACGAAAGAAAAGAGAATTTGCAATGGGATAGGAGAGGTGAAGAAGTCACTGTCATATCTCCAGTCTCACTAAGACTGAAGACTTCAGGGGTTCAACCATGCAGCGGCCTTAATATGTTTTCTTCTCATTGTTAAATCAGGAAGAAAGCACGTTGATATAAAAAGTGGTCCCTTCACAGCCTACATTTCATTATGCTTCAACAATGAGGCTGCTCTCACACAATTAAAAAAGGTAGCAGTTTCAAAACAACAATTGGTTACACCTTGGGAGGGCCAAGATTGAGAATTGGACAGGGAAGGATCTGGCAGACTTGTTGAAGACTGCTGTGATCCACTAGCTTGTTTAATAATTACTAATCGTAGCAGAAATGGTACATTTAGGAAGAACGCTTCTGTTCATCCTTAGAAAACTTAAATCTCTTCTCTTCCACACTGAAAGCTCGAGAGAAAATGGATGTTCACTTTTGGTATCCATTAAAAAGATTGTGAGCCACCTAAATTTGCACTGGAGACATGTTCTGTCCAATGATGCCCTAGGTGGAAGGTAAGCATTCAAAAAGAAGACTTGCTCTGAAACTACTTTTTTCCCGGGGGGAAATGTTGCTGGATGAGTTTTTGCTTTCCGCTTACCTATGGGAATATCCCTTGTGGGAGACCTGCATTTGGTGTTTGAGGTTGCTATTCCCTTGGCCAAATCGTGTACACAAAAAGAAGAAAACAGCTATTCAGAAGAATTGTCGACGCACAGCACGTGTAGCCAAGCAGACATACAGCGCTGTGGCCAGATGGGAGGAGTAATCAACAGACTGGAACCCAGCAGATCATTAATCTCTGGAAGATCCTCCTCTATGTGCCATGCATTGTCCAATTGTGAGATCTACTGCGGTGCCTGAGAAAACACTACACCTTAGATTAGCATCAGCCTGACAATAAAATGGAGCCTGTGTCATTGGATAACTCATCAAGAAATGGTAGGTGAATGTCTTCACCCTGTGGAAAAGAAGATGTATGGATGTGTCCTTTAGAGCCTTCCGTACATGGAAACCACATTATTTTCACAGATTCTCAAAAAAGCCAAAGCCAAAGCTACTCCTTTCTGAAAGCTGCTTCTTCTGGTCTGTAAATGTAAATGACCTCTTATCTTTCAGGTAAATATGTAAGGTCAATTCAGAATTCATGTATCTATAGCTTCCATTGAATCTTTGGCCAACCAGTAGCATCAGAGGGACACTGTCGGGGACCAGCTTCAGAGAGACAAAGTCTCCTGCAGAAGAATGGGATTACGCGTACAGTCCTATTTCCACTGGAGACCAAGAAGCTTTGAGCTGATCAACAACCAAGAAAAGAAACCCTGCTGAATGTCTCTGTTCTTCTCTCTAAACCTGCAGCTCCACGGAGATCTAGATGGCAGATTCAGCAGGGGTGTTCAACCCGACATAAAGACATCCAAATGACTGCTCGGAAACTTGAGAGGCTGGAAAATAGCAACTGTAAACAAATCAGTAGAAGATTAACATTGTGCAGCATCCCCTTCCGTGTTGTTACAAAGCCTTCATTTGTACTAATAGAGTATTATTATAAAGTGGAATGTTCAGATGCTGCTGTAGGAAAATACCAGCTAACTTCAAGCTGTTGCCTGCACAGCAATTAATCTTTTGAAGAAAAATAACCACTTCCACAGTTTCTCAAGAATGGGAAGGCTAAAGGCAGGAAGAGGACAACACCTGTAGAGAAATATAGGGCATAGATGGAGAGAAGAGAGAAGGGGGAAAATAAGAAAGGAAGGGAGAGATTTGGTTACATTATTAGTGAGTGTGAATGCTGTACAACGTTAGTATCAGCATTCCAAAGGACTTATGCCCTTTAGATGTTTTTTTTGGTACCTTGTTGACTCCTAATATTTGCCTCTACTAGACAAGACTCTTGACATGGTTTTGGGTTTTGTTTTTCTTTTTTTCAGAAATGGTTTGCATTGCCTTTTTCCTAAGTCCAAGAGATTCACTCAGCTTCCTTTGTATCTAAGGCAAGACAAGAACTCAGTGTCTCTGGTTTCTAGTCTTTCTCAATCTCAGCAACTTTTAAGATGTGTGGACTTCATCTCCCAGAATTCCCCAGCTAGCAGCTGGCTGGGGAATTCTGGGAGTTGAAGTCCACATATCTTAAAAGTTGTCAAACCTGAAAAACGTTGACCTAGAGGTGTCTATGGAGATTCTCAGTCATCCAGGTCATGGTTGTCCCAAAAATGCTTTTTTTTCCAATCAGCAACTGGACTTTGTTTTTTTCCTTGAAGACATTTCGCTTCTCATCTAAGAAGCTTCATGTATCAGAAAGCTTTGTGTATCATGTGTCCTACCGATAAAGTATACTCAATTCTGAACAAGGTGGCAATGTTACCTCCGCTAGTATGTCTGTTTACAGTGTCCTATAATTCATCTGAAGTTAACTGAAATATGGGAGATGTATCTATGGCAACTATCAACCGAAAGGTCTTCTGTTTTTATGGAAACACAGCTTCAAACCTGAGTTTTTAAAGCAATCCAATATTTTTCCCCCATTTTGAGGCCAGAAAAAGAAAAAGAAATATTACACTATATTAAGTAGGCTAGACATGATGGCAGCGGTCTTATCTAGAATGGAAGGCAAACCTAGGTAATTAAGAACTGAAATATAGTTTTGGCTTTGCTATCTGCCTTAGCTAAAAGAAGCGAGGAACACTACGTTTTAAGAGGATTGGCTTTGGAAAATGCCATTATTATTATTATTAACTCGCTGTACTGAACAAATGCTGGACAGAAGAAAACATTCATTGCTCTTATTTAGTGAAAACGAATACATGCTTTGCAGCTGCATACATGGAAATCATTAAAGAAAGTTGCCTGCCAGGGTACAGCACTGACACCAGCATTTTTTTTAAAGATAAAATAAACCATTTGTGATACACCATCTTAGCTGGCCAGAGTGCAACTTAATTTATATTCAAACACACTGTAGCGTCCATGACATTACAGCGAGGAGACGTGTTACTGTGCAGAATGACTTCACTTTGCAGAATGTGAATTACAAAGAAAACAACACATGCTTGGGATATTATGATTCCTTGCAAAAGATTGTAAGTATTGCCACCCTATCCTTAGACTCTAAGTTTGCCACAAATTCAGTGTAAACTGCATCAGAAACAACTGGAAAAGCACAGCCTGCAAACTGATTCTGAAAATGAGCGATACTTAGCAAGGAATATGAATTCATTCACCTAAATTAAATCAGTCTCCTTTATGCACTCTGATAAAATTCTTTGGGAAATGTTGTCATGTTTAATTCCCTCTTTCTCTTCCTCCTCATCTTCTACAGTTTTCTGAGCAAGAGATTTAAAATTAATGAAATCTATATTTTAGCAATGTTATTACGAATGCCCCCCACCCCAGAAGAATGAAATATTTTGGGAAATATTAAAAAAAGGCAGAATATTATATTTCCCTAAAGGAGAAATGGAGAAACATGTTTTTAGAGGCAGAAAGCAGCCCCCAAGTAACCTACAGCAGATGCCAGCACTTAAGAGATAAAGAGCTTATTGAAAGAGGAAGACAACTATATAGATAGCTCTATTCATAAGCAAAGCAAATACTGCAGGCAGAAATCCATTCAAGACAGGATATTTCAAAACTCCTTGAAGCAAAGTTTGACAGCTAACCAAGGCAGAATGGTAGCATTAGAAAGCACCCTCTCATCCAAGATCCAACACAGGACGAAAGCCATTAGCCACAATAGGAATTGCCAACATCCTTTCAGAACACAAGCCCTTTCATTGCACCACCCATAGAACAGTTGAAACTTTAAAGTCACAGAAACCTATACAGATCCATCCGCTCATTCAACCATTTGTTCAGATGACCCAGAATCACTGTCTTTGTGGTTCTGTTCAATAAACTTTCTTTCCAATCAGTCTCCATGTTGTTTCCAGTGTCTTTCTCCCAGCTTGGAACTGAACCAGATGGATTTTCCTTCCAACAGTATAAACACACTTCAATTAGTAGAAGCATAGATTTCAGGCCTTTGAATATTCTCTTGGAAGGCGTACCTGTCCCCAATTTGGATGGCTAAAATCACATTTACAGAGTCCTTAAGCTTGATATCGCCTAGCCGCATGGGTAAAATGAACCAATCATGGCCATTTAATGACAAATGAGACCAGCGTATTTCAGGGACCACCAGAGTCCAATCACATCAGCCCGACAGATCAGATCTGACAGAAAAGGAAAGTTCTGAGTCTCATCGACAAAGAAATGTTATCCAACAGGATCCAGGAGGAGAGCATTTTCTGGGGAAGCACCCACCCTTTGGAATACCCACCCTCAAGGTAAGATCCATCCTTTGTCCACATGAGTTTCTTTTCAACAGTTTGCAGGCACTCACTCTAGTAAATCACTTCTAGTTGTGCAGTTTTACAAGACTGAGCCAAGTCACTAAGTAAAAGGTTCCGTATTTGGAATGTTTCACTGACCCAAAATTTAGTTCTAGGAAGAGGAAGTTACATTCAGTTATGTATTTCACACATTGAAACATAAATTAAAAATCAAATCATTAAATGTTACACTGGACCTTAAAATTAGCCTAATCCAAAGCAAGAAAAAAGAACAGTTATAAAAAGAATCTACCATACAAATTAGAAAGAAAGAAAAAAGAAACAAGAAACCATTAAAATCAGACAGCTGACGTGAGAAAAATGTTGGACAAGTTTTTATTTTAATTACTAGGAGTTTGAGGCTGTGCCGGAAAACCTTCACATTTCATATATAGTTTATCTCCAAGCTGTCAATTTATACATTCTTTCTACTCAGTGGTGGGATTCAAAATTATTTACTACTGGTTCTGTGGGCGTGGCTTGGTGGCCATGTGACTGGGTGGGCGTGGCTTGGTGGCCATGTGACTGGGTAGGCGTGGCCAACCCTCCGTCACTCAAGTCAAGGGGCGCCTCACCTGGCCCCTCCCAGCTCTCCAACCTCTCTGTGTGTGGGGGGAGGCAGTGGCAGGGGCGGCTTCTGAGCAGCATGATTCCCCCCCTCCCCAGTCAGCCAGCTCCACCTGACCTACTCCCTGAGTCTCGCCATTCTCGCCCCCCCACACTCAAGTGGCGGCAGGCTCTGCAGGAAAACAGGGCCTCTCATTTTTCCCACAGCGCAGCATAGGCTTGCTACCTCTGCTTGCAAGCAGCGATCTTCTCTCGGGACGCTGGTGCGGGCACCATGCATTGCTTGTCGGGGCTGAGCAGGAAAGCCACTGTCACGCCACTCCCCCTCGCTTCCCTGAGTGCAGAGCTGAGGCCGTGAGCTTCCTCGCCTGGCTGGCTACTGGCAAGGCGCCGCGCAGCCAACAGTTGCTCAATCACGGAGTGGTTTTCAACTGAGCAAGGAAGCACTGCGGAGCCAGGCCCTTCACACCCGCATCTAGCCGGTTGGAATTTGCTGCACTGGGCGCTTGGGTGGGGAGGACGAGGAGAGGAACAGCAAGGTTTTGTGATGGCTGGCCAGGCAGGTCATGAGGTGCTGGCTGGCTGGTTGGGGAGGGGGCAATCATTAGGTGGCTGCAGCTCCTGCAGCTCCTGCCCCCTTCCCCCACTGCCACCGCCAGCAGCTTAAATGTTCCAACTAAAGCAGGGATTGCACACTTGCTCTCTCATACAAACACACACTATGTTTCTCTATTTTGCTAGGCTGCTCACGCCACGGCCCATGTGGGATGGAGCCGCGGCAGTGATGCCAGCCAGGCAAGCTGGAGGCTGGGGGGGGAGCAGCTTGCGAGGCCTCTCGTGCCGCGGCCCGCGTGGGATAGAGCCACAGCGGTGATGCAAGCCAGGCAAGCTGGAGGCTGCAGATGGTGGGGGAAGCTTGCTAGGACGCTCATGCTGTGGCCTGTATGGGATGAGCCGCCATGGCAATACAAGCCAGGCAAGCTGGAGGCTGGGGGAGGGCAGCTTGTTAGGCCGCTCATGTCATGGCCCATATGGGATGGAGCCATGGCAGTGATGCAAGCCAGGCAAGCTGGAGGCTGGGGGGGCGGCAGCTTGCTAGGCCACTCGTGCCACAGCCCACGTGGGATGGAGCCTCAGCGGCGATGCAAGCCAGGCAAGTTGGAGGCTGAGGACGGGGGGAGCAGCTTGCTAGGCCTCCTGTGCCACGGCCCACCTGGAATGGAGCTGTGGTGGCGATGCAAGCCAGGCAAGCTGGAGGCTGCGGACGATGTGTGTGTGTGTGGGGGGGATAGTGCGACTCTCAGGTTTACTTACCCAGGCAGGCAGATCAGGGCCGCTCAGTTGGGCTGAGGCACCACATGGGAAGGCAGGCAACCCACAGAGATCAGTGGTGACGGCAGGGTGAAGTGGGGTCGGGGTCAGCCAGAATTTTTACCACCGGTTCGCGCAAACCTGCCCGAACCAGCTGAATCCCACCACTGTTTCTACGCCTCCTTAAGCATTATAAAATTCTAACCGTGGCGAAAAGGGAAAATTGTAATAAGCCTGAATAAAGGTGATAAGTACACTTCAGGTCCTGCCTTAGCCAAGAAAGCCAGCTGGGTGACCTTGGGCCAGTCCCTGTCTCTGGGCTTCATGTAAACAGGACACACTGTGTTAGGTACTTTATTTCAGGGATCCCCAACTCATGGGCCACTCACAACCAGGTGGAGCTGGAAGTGGTGAAGCTGCGTGCACGCAGTCGCTCACCACTCACACAGAAACATCCCCTCCCCCCCCCCCTTGCTGGTCCTCAAAGCCAGAAAGGTTGTAGACTGCTATCTTATTGCACAGATGTGTGTAAAAATATTCAGCCAAAAGTGATTATAGCCTGTTTTCAGGCCTAGTCCAACAACTACAGAGCAGAAGATTTGGTTTTATAATGCATAGCCCCAGCTCCATAATTAGAATATTATAGCATCCTTAGAAACCTAAGTACCAAGCTACAAATCATTTCTTTACCCCTGCATTGCTTCTTATTGGCAGCTGTCCTAATTCACCTACATGATCTACATCCATCTCCTTGAAATGACAGGGACTAGACTTCAACTGTTATAGTGTGGAGGAGCCATCTAATGAAGCAGAATCCATCTTCTTGGATAGATGGAAGACGCTGTGCTTAACTGTCTGAGACTGATGAGATACTGGAGAATATCTCCATGAGGTGAGGCAGTAGTTCCAATAACAACAATAACAAAACTGGGACTCCAAACTTACAACCTGTAGAGAGCGTACCTGATTCTGTTCTTGTCAGCATTCCAAGTAATGCACCCCAAAACCCCAACTCTGAAGCCTCCAAGATAGCCTCAGCCAGGCTCGCTTCAGGGTTGACAGTTCTTTAATATCACAACAACCTAAAATATTTTATTTCCATTGTTCTTGAATGCTGTTGTTAAATTCAGCACTGAAGGAAAGTCTAGGGTGATATTCTCCAACCATATTTCTCCTTACATGTTGGGACAACTCCACATTTATTTCAAAGCAAGTGAGTATTTAGGGAACATTTTAGACCCAGCATACCTGGAAAACAATAGGTTGGGAAATGCTAGTTGAAAGAGTGCTGACTTCTTCTTTTTTTGCTATACCATAAATACTGATGTTCAAATTGATCCATCTGATTCCATGAATACGTTTTTGGCATTGTTAACATCTGGTACCCTATGGGCCCCTGCCCTTTCCAAACTCTCTGCTGGATGAACTGGAGAAGATTCAATTACATTGATACTATCTTTGTCAACTGTTCTCAATACATTACCTTCTTTATTCAGGAACTATGTTTACTGTGGCTGGTTTAATTTATTACACTTCTCCTGGACCTGGACTTCCTCCACATACACATCAATCACAATTTCTGCACCACTTCTGGCTGAAGGCTAACATATTCTCAAAGGATGGAGAGGGGTTTCCATCCATTAAGAAGCATTAAACTCCTTTGTCAAGTCCCACAGTACCAATCAGCTGCCAGCTGATAGGTCCATTCACAACATTTGAAACAGCTAAAGTTTGTAAAAGTGCCATCTGTCATTTATATCTGCAGCTGGAGAACTCATTAGAATTTACCAAGCCCTGTTTTTTTCTTATGATTCTGACTCATCCATCTTGGCTTGCAAAGATTCACCAAATAAAATCTATAAATGAAATCTATTTGGAAATGTTGGTACCTTTTTATCTGGAAGCACTTTTGTGGTGCTCTCTGAGCTTGATTATTTTCTTGCAGACATTTCATTACCCTGCTAGTTAACATTGTCAGTGCTAAAGGTAGCGGGGGTTCCTCTCTATCTACATACAAATTGCTTGGCCTATCAGTGTTGGTAGGGGTTGTTGTTTTTTCTTTGATAGTTCCTTGTTTAGGTTGTTGATTACTGCTTGATTGTTTGTGTGGTGTTGCTCCTGATGTTAATCCCTACATTGATTAATTGTGAAGAGGTGTTCTGGTCTTTTTAAAGCTTGTCTCTTTCGAATAATATGTAAATGTCGTTTATCTCTACATGCCTGTTGGTAGCTGATTTGTCTGCGTGCCAGACTTCCAGGAATTCCCTAGCATTTTCACAAGGGAAGAAGAAAATAACAACACACAATTTTTCACTGTATATTCACATCAGCAAAGGAAATGGCAGCAAAATCTATTGAAAAACCACCCACGCTAAACAAGTACTCCACTGTCAAAGTTATAAGCTAACTTCCCACAAGAAGCTGTATAAGAATATTATTTAGTCAAGCCCAACCACACTGCAGTAGTCCAGAACACCAGAAAAAGGAACAGACTATCATCTGTCAGACATCTTCCAAATGAAATTGTTATCCACACAACTTCATCAAAAAGTGCCTGACCACTTAAACCAGCATAGCACAACCAACACAAACTATGAAAAGGATAGCACTGCCACACATCAAAAATACCTAAGAAACCACCAACAGACTATTACAACTACATGGCATCAAAACCCTCCAAAACCCTCCAAAACATCATAAGTAAACCAAAAGACCAAGCAGCCCCAGAAGAAAAAATAGGTGTCATATATGTAAGGACTGCAACAGACACTACATAGAGCAAAAGGCAGAAGACGAGAATGTATCCATGAACATCAACTAGCAGTCAGAAGATAAGATGACAACTCCTTAATAACACATGGACAGACTGGGAAACTGTGAGTATCCTAGACTAAGCTAATTCCAAAAATGTTATGGAATTACTGAAAGCTCGGCATTCAGACAAATCAGCCATCAACAGACACAGAGAGATAAACAACATTTACATAGGGACAGTAAGAAAGCTAAAAAGAAAACAAAAGGACCAGGACACCTCATCAGTAATGAACACCCAGAGAAGCAAAGTTTAACATTAAGAGTAATTTAGACAAACAAGTAGTAAACAACAGCCAAATCAAGGAACTACCAAAGAGAAAACAATACCCTCATCGACACTGACAGGACAATTTACAGTATATAAATAGAGGCAAAGCTTACTCCCTTGTAGAACTGAAGATATTACCTAGCTGGGTAATGAAACATCTGCAAGAAAACAACCAAGTTCAGAGAGCACTAAGGACTTCACAGTTCAACTACATGTAGCATCTCTTCTATTAGTACTTTTGTGTATGCGTGCATTCAAATCTCTTTAATCTTTGATCAAATGACTTATTGCTCAGTCGCAACTGTTTTTTTAATAAAGGCTATTTTTGTAAAATATTTTGTTCTTATTGGCATCTTCCTAACAAATCAAGGCTAGGATACTCTGAAAGTCTAGTCCTAGCCTCCAAATACAAGACAAATTTAAGCAAACCCTTTAGAATCTGCCTTAAAAACTTAGGCTTTAGAAGATATTTTAGTTTGGCTTAAGAGTCGTGGCGCAGTGGTTAGAATGCAGTACTGCAGACTACTTCTGCTAACTGCTGTCTGTCTGAAATTTGGCAGTTCGAATCTCTTCAGGCTGAAGGTTGACTCAGCCTTCCATCCTTCCAAGGTTGGTAAAATGAGGGCCCAGATTGTTGGTGGCAATCTGCTGACTCTGTAAACCTCTTAGAGACGGCTGTAAAGCACTGTGAAGCAGTATATAAGTGCTATTGCTATTGCTATTGTATCATTATTGTCCCAGGTTCAATCTACTACTTAAGGTTACCTCAGTGCAGTACTGGCATTGACAAAGGGCAATAACTTTGGAACTAAGTAAATCTGAGACCAGGGTTAGTTGTTACAGTTTTAATTCTGGTGAATAGTAGGACAAAGTAAAAAATATGCTGTTTTTTAGTGGAGGAAATATTACTGATGATGGTGAATGAACAAAATTAACAGTTATAGAAGAAGAAATAGTTAACCACATAGGGACAATGTGCTTCACAAGTTAGATACCGTCGAGCTAATGGGAGAGAATGGCGAACTTCTTTCTAAAGTAGCTGAGCATCAGATACAAAGGAACCTCTTTCTGAAGAGATATTGGAGATATTTAAATAGTGAAGACTTACACATAGAGAATAGCTATGTTTTGATTTTTGCACAGGAATCCCTTAGTTTCTGGAAAGCAGGAAGCAAGTTCATTGGCTAACAAAGGCAGCCAAAACTAGTCAAACCCTGTTCTTAACTCAGATTCCCTTCCTTCAAACTTCATGGGAAATGAACAAGGCTCTTCAATCAATTTGCCGATTCAGATATTTCCCATATTACAAACCATCTTTAAGAACTAGAGAAGTAGTTTGGCATCATCTAGAGTCTCTGGGGTCGCTCTTATGTTCCTAAATCAATTACTTTTGTAATTGTCAAATCAAAATTAATTGCAACTCAAATGCTCCATTATATCAGCCGACTCTAAATTTCCTGCCATATTCCAGAGTCACAGCTGGAGAAAACAGGCAATTGAGTCGCTATTAGCATTCTGAACACGGCTACTGTTTCAGTTGTTTGTTTTCAAATAATCTAATCTGAGTTATCTTTTGCTGGTTATGAAATCCAAGGCTTTGCTTACATCGATTAACATAGTCGATTGCCCTCCTGTCAGGCTTTTATGAGGTTCTTTCACCACTCTCTGTGTAACAATATAGTTTTGTATTGGGGCTCCAACCGTATACACAGTCTTATTTGGAATTCACCAGTGTGTTCTACTTTATTAGCTCAATTTGTCTTCATTGTAATCCTGCTCTGTTGACCAATAACGTATATAGCACCATCTGGTACATAAGCACTAATGAGAATACTTGGGGCATCATTCATTAGTGGATTGGACATTTACAGCTGTGTGGGTAGAAGCGGGACTCAAAGGGGCCCAGTTTTAAAACTCACCAAAGCTTATTTGGTAAAATAATCAATATCTTTAACTAAAAATGAGAAATTCCCAAGTCTATTAAGATTGTTGGTGGAATTATCATTCTAAACCAACTATGAGTAAGGTTTCATGCTTGATATCCAGCGCAAAACCTTCTAGACAAATAGTTACTTAGAGTATATTAGGTATGAAGATTAGTTCAATTGAAACGACAAATTCCAGGTATTAACATGTTGTGTTGTTGTTATTTATGGAAAGGATCTAGCACAGCTCTAAAGACAGAGGACCATCTGCTCCGGGAACTAAAAAGACTTTAAAACTCATTGTTTATTCTTTCATATTCAATATAAACCAAAGGAAAGAGAAGTGATTTAAATACTGTACACTGGAAGGTAAATTATGGGAAAATATTTATTTGTCCTTTGAGCAAACTCTGGGAGACAGCTGAGGCCTCGGGAATCTGGTGTTCTATGGTCCATGGAGTTGCGAAGAGTCAGACATGAATTACCACTCAACAACAACAAAATGTGTTTGTCCACGTTTAGATGCCCTCATTTTTATTTCGCTCATACCTATCTTCAAACCCCAGTTTTGGGGGTCATTCAACCTTCCTCTCTTTCTATAATCGTTCTGCGCATATTTTTTCATACAGGTAGTCCTTAACTTACAATAGTTTGTTTAGCGACTGTTCAAAGTTAGAACAGTATTGAAAAAAGTGACTCATAATCGTTTTTCTCACATGACCATTGAAGCATCCCCATGGTCATGTGATCAAAATTCAGGCGCTTGGCAACTGGTTCATATTTGTGACAGTTGCAGAGTCCTGGGAGCCTGTCATCACCTATGAAACCTTCTGACAAGCAAAGTCAATGGGGAAGCCAGATTCACTTAAAAAACATGTTACTAACTTAACAACTGCAGTGATTCACTTAACAATTGTGACCAGAAAGGTGGTAAAACTGGGCAAAACTCTCACTTAGCAACAGAAATTTTGGGCTCAGACGAGACCGTAAGTCGAGAACTATCTGTTCTTGTTTTCTTTTGTTTATTAAATTGTTAAAATAAACTTTTTTTCCCAGAAGAAAAAAGTACTATAAAGTTTTCCTGTAACAGCACCTCTGACCACCCATGACTGAAAATAAAATTTAATATGTTTAATTTTAATCATTTATGTCATAGTTCCTATTCTTCTCAGTGCTTGGCAAGGATGCCAGCTTTTTTGCATTTGTTTTCAATGATTTGGGTGTATGATTTCTGATTAAATGACTAGGATATTTCTGGATGCAAACTTTTTCAATTAGTGACTTGAGAATAAAGTGGAAAACAGCTTCTTTCACAGAAAGAAAAAAACCGAGAAATTGTAAAACAATTAACAGACATTTTTAAGTTAGAATCACTCCAAAATGTCAATTTCTCGTGGAAAGAAAAAAGAAAAGAAAGAACCAAGTGTAAACTTTTCACCTCAAAAAATTCCAAGTATGTCTAACCATTTTCAATGATGAAAAAGAAACCCAATTCCTACTAGTATTGCACAAAGGACTTCTGCGGATGGGAAGACCTTAGCTACTAGAGAAGGACCCAGAACAATCTGTGTCCAGTACTATTTCCACTCCAATTAATGATTGAGGTTGAAAAGGTTGAAAATCGGGAACTCTTGTGATTAAATCTCTTCGTTAAAACTATGTCTTCCTATGATGATTGTGGTTTTAATTTTCCTGATTTCCCCAAAGTTAGTTGTTAACTTTGAAGTCACACCTCTCAGGATGCATGGAGTCTGTTTCCTAAGCACAGCTCTGGCATTAAGTTATTCAGGAGTTTTTCAAGTTATGATTAATATTTGGACAGTATCTTGAGCTATAGTTACACAGTCTTTTTAAGAAAATAAATCAGTCCCAAAAGCTGACTGAGAAAAAATACATAGAGACGAACAATGAAGATACCATGCTTAACTCTTAAGGGATAAGGGGTGGGAGAACATAATGCTACAATCCTATCATACATTTCAAGAGACAGTTTCCACTTCGAAGATTAAAATTTTGACAATGTTTCTTTTTCTTTTTCTTCTACTTTTATTTTAGAGCCTTGATTTGTACAGCTGACAAACTGTCACCAGCACCGTAGGGATATTCTGTCCTACAGCTGTAGGTATGAAAGATCATTCTCTGCATTTCAGTGTCGGAGGGGGAGGGGGAGGAAGAAGATGAG
>JANHFL010006272.1:42130-56045 GCA_032468155.1 Oxyrhabdium leporinum
AGCAAATTCTCTGTCTTTTTCCCCCTCTAATTCCTCCTTCAAATTTAGTATTTTTTTTTTCAAAGTGCCTGCTAATTATGTAGTTGTCCTTTTGCAAATTCTTTTGGATTTTTTGCAAATTCTTTTGCAAATTCTTATGGGGTTTCAAATAAGATAAAAAGTTCTTCTCACCCAGTTCCAAGTACTGTTCACCTACTTCGCTCCAGCACACACTTGGATCTTTTTTGGCTGTCCCAACTTCGTGGCGGCCATCTTAGACCGCCTCTTCTGGCATAGAGAGAAATAGCTCGGGGGTTCAACAGGAGATTGTGATCTCTCCTGTGACCACACTGAGAGCTCCTCCTTAGCTTTTTTGCCCCTACAAGGTGACTTTTGGCTCCTTACAGAGCCCATAGATAAAGAGAAGCCAGCACAGAAACGGAGCTCTCCGTTTCTGTGTCTGGTGGTGTCGTGACATCAGCCGGAAGTCTTTTCCTCATGTTTCTTGATGATTTCTTGTTATATATATTAACAAACAGTTTATTTTATCCATTGTCCGATGACCTGTAGTACTCTAGAAATGAAATATGTTTTTTTAGTTATATATAAATGCAAGGACATTTTCTTAATTTTTTTATATTGCGCATTACCTTGAGCAAAGGTAAGCCACCTATAACACGCCAGATGTTGTTGAAGAATAATTCACAGGTTCTATTGGAGAATATAGCACAGGAGTAAGAATACACAAAACTTTTTGAACTCAACTGCTCCAAATCTCCTAATGCCTCAGTGAATGTAAAACGTATGTTTTCAATTTGAAACAGATGGTTTTCAGCATTTTAGAGGTGATTTGAGCTCAAAACAGAATACTTTCCACTTGGAATACACCTGTTTTGAATTTAAGGTTATTCAGTTTCAATTTGTGTGCTACTAATTTGTATATGGAGTGCAACAGGTTGCCGGTTCCTACTTTAGAGATCAATTTGAGAGGAAACTAATCAGATAGTCATGATGATAATGATTCTTACCACTTTGTTTATAACTGATGTTAGTCATCACACATAAACTGGACACCACCTTGTCAACAAAAGTTTGTATAATCATAGCTATGGTTTTCCCAATAGTAATGTATGGCTGTGAGAGTTGGACTGTAAGAAAATGCCAAAGAATTGATGCATTTGAATTGTGGTGTTGGAGAAGACTCTTGAGAGTCGCTTGGACTGTAAAGAGATCAAATCAGTCAATCTTAAATGAAATTAATCCTGACTGTTCTTTGAAATGACATCTACTGAAGCTGAAGCTCAAATACTTTGGCCATTGGAACACATTGGTAAAGACCCTGATGTTGGGAAAGATTGAAGGCAAAAGGAGAAGGGGATGGCAGAGGATGAGATGGTTAGATAGTGTCATTGAAGCAACAAAGAGGAATTTGAGCAAACTCAGGAGGCAATGGAGGACAGTGGGGTCTGATGTGCTATAGTCCATGGGATCGGGAAAAGTCAGACACAACTTAGTGACTGATGATCAGCAAATGTCTATGGAGATTCTCAGTCATCCAAGTCATGGTTGTATAAATTCTTCCATTCCCCACCATCCAGTCAGAGCTGAAGAAGCTCCTTGGATGAGAAGCGAAACGTCTTCAAAGAAAAACTAGAAAGTCCAGTTGCCTCTTGAAAAAAGCACCTTTGCAATGCTCAGCAAAGCACACAGAGTCCATTTATTCACTGAAGCCTTCCCCAAACAACATTGTCTGATGAAATAAAGGTCAGTTCATGGAATGAAGTAGTTTTTAATACTAGTACAATGAAGCTGGCATAATCATAAACTGTTCCTTTCAGAGCTTTCTTACATTAATAGGTGTTTTTCCAAGTTCCTCCTTAGCTCTCCTTACCAGATCAGTTACTTTTAATTGATAATAATTAAAAGTATAGTTCAGTAAAATAACATTGAAATTGTACAGAAAGGCCTTCTTATCCATTTCATTATTACCAGGAATTTTGCATATCCATAGTTGATATATACCGATCAATAATATGTTCACTCAGCATTGATGATAAAGAGCATTCCTGATTTTTGGCCAGTAATTTTGTTCAGAAGAAGACGGTGTGTGTTTTGTGTACTTTATGAATAGGCAAAATGGCAGATGGGCTTTCCCACATGTTTGAAGAATACATGTGTAGTTCTCAACTTACAACCAGAATACAGGTAGTTCTCAACTTACAACCATTCACTTGGTAACTGTTCAAAGTTATGACAGTTCTCCCCCCTCCAGAAAGTACTTATGTGGCCATTTGTATCTTTCTGTAATCCCATGACCATGATTTGCAAAGTTTTTGTCAAAAACCAATGCTTACTTCCAGTTTTCTGCAAAAATACCCATAGAGACCAGTTCATTTAACAATTCATTTAACAACCACTGAGGTTTTTAAGGTGGTAAAATTGAGTCAGTCAAGAAGGGGCAGATTTACTGTTTATCTTATTTCTGTTGAATCTGTCTTCACCTTTTGGTTCCTCTTATTAGACATAGCAAGTCCATGATCCAAGAATCCCGATTTATTTTTTGATGGAGGTCATTTTATATTAAGAAAAATAAATAAATCATGCAGTATTTTTATGCAATTCTAAATATATTAGGCTTTCATTTTGATTACCATGTTTGTGTGTGGCATCTTCTTCATCATTACATAAATTGCATGCTATTAATATAAGAAACCTTGAAGAATTGAACTAGCTGTGTGTTTAAAGAAAAGCTGATTTGAGAGTAGCAGATTCAGATAAATTCTCAAACTATCTTGCTTCCAACACTTGGAATACCACTTCAGAGGAAGAGTTACCATGACATTATCTAATGTTTCTCAGCCTTGACTACTTGAAGATCTTCAAGCGGCTGAGATTGAGTAGCCCTGGTCTAACCATTACAAGGTTTCTAAATTATCAAGAAACTTGTATATTCTCCGCACCTGCTTTTGTGGAAAGTTGCCCAGAACTCTTGGCTGTAATTAACGTGAGCTTTTGTGTATTTAATCTGCCTTGAAAAATTAGAGTTCGTTCCAGAATGCCCTTTAGAAAAAGCTATATACATGCTGTAGCAAGGGGGTTATTTTCTCTCAGTTTCTAATAGAAATCTTTACAGATTCTTTTCCTCCATTTCAGTTGTTCAATGAACAGTGCATTTATAAAAGCTGATACTAAATCATTGTTAAAAATCAACAACAATTTGGTAGGTTCATACACTTGGTGGACTTTTGCAGTATGTTATTGTAAGATGAGCCATTATAATATCTCCGACGATTAGCTGGCCTCGCCCAACTGCCTCCGCCCTATCCTGTTCTTTATTTCCTGCTTTCTAGCTCATCTCAATCGCGTGGCACAGCTGATTCCCCCCCCTCTCGCTGTTCTACTTACCGTTGCTGACGTGGAAGGTAAGTAGCTGAGCTTCTAAATACTCCATTTTCAACGCTGCACACAAGTGCCTTAGGTGCACATGCGCACTCACCGAACCGGTTGTTAAACAGGCAGCATCCTACCTCTGCTCTAAAGGAAGTTCAGAAGTTACAACTGAAATAGATATTTCACTTTTTAAAAAATATCTGATTAAAAAAAAATGAACCTTAGTTATGTCATCTTGGACAGAGATGATTCTATAGGTTTCTATAATAGCTGCTTTTGCTACTTATAAACATAGGGACATTCCATGTTGGAGGTGATTAGTGGGCAAGGAAGAAGATCCCACCTCAACTGGGATATATATATACTGGTTCTGGCCTTTAATTATTTAATTTGGATTTATTTAATGTTTTATATCTTTGTTTTTATGCTAGTAAGCTGCCAAGAGTCGCTTCTCAATGAGATGGCAACATATAAATTTAATAAATAAGCCGTGCAGTGTAGCCTTGCTTAGAAAAATGGGCACAGCTCAATATAACTACAGCTAGTCCTTGATTTACCACCATTCGTTTAGTGACTGCTTGCAGTTGCAAAGGCACTGAAAAAGTTACTTACATTTTTTTTTTCATACTGATGGCATCATCGCTATAGTTATGTGATCAGAATTCGGACCCTTGGCAGCTCGCATGCATTTATGATAATTGCAGAATCCCAGGATCATGTGGTCATCTTATGCGATCTTCTGATAAGCCAAGTCAATGGGGAAACCAGATTCACTTGATATTCGTGTTACTAACACAACCACTGCCGTGATTCACTTTATAGGTGTGGCAAGAAAGGTCATAAAATAGAGCAAAACTCACTAAACAATTTTGTTTAGCAAAGGTCATTTGGGGCTCCATTGTGCTTGTAAGCTGACAATTTACCTGTGCCGTGACTTTTGCTTACATAATGTATGTCTTATTATAAAATATTCAGGGTGATGAGTTTGTTGGGTGAAGTGCTTCCTATAAATGATGTTAGAACTGTGGCTGGAGAGAACAGAAGGTTTTTCTCAACAGCTTTAAGACTGGGATGATCATCAAAGTTGTTATATCTTTGTTGCCTCTTGGAGTGGCCTATAAAAAAAACCAAAACCCTCAAGATTGTTCTCCCCCCCCACCCTCCAGATATACCATCATTGAAAAAAGAACAGTGATAAATGCTTGTTTCCAGTAGTGTTTGTTTTATTATGATGATCTTGGCTAGCTGTATCGATTTTTAAGGTGTTTTTTTAAAAGGTGTTTTTGCAAATAAATTACCTCGCATGCCAAGACAGATGGGATAGAAAGAAGATGCCATAGAAATCAACGTGATAGGGTGGGAAGGACTTGATTCTTTGGATGAATTTCAGTTCCTTCCCCTAGTAATTCATTATTTTTATTTATGAACATTTCACAAACAGCAGGTGCTGTTATTTGAACATTGTCAACAAGCAACACGGAAAGATAGACTTTTCTGATTGCAAACACCTACGGATCTGACATATAGAAATTACAAACGATGCAAACAGGGAAAATCCTGCATGGCTGCTAGAATGCAGTTTTATTATTGGGGAATAACATGATGCATCGTTTTGTTTTTGGCAAGAAAATTAACATGTTCTTTGTGAGGTTTCTCTTAATGAATACACACTGCAGAAGGGACACTTGCTCGGCTTAAAACATACAATTATTAGACTCCTCTTCTGGTCATTTCAGGAGAGAGGACCAATTTCACTACTCACATTATAATTAATGCATACTGTGAACAAGAAATGCTGCATGCTCAGAACTGTAATTGATTCTCCTTTAAGCAAGGGGCTCTGAAAAGAAAAAGGCAGAGATTGAACGTGTTATCCCCCCCCCAGCGTGTGTGTCTGTGTGTGTGTGTGTGTGTGTGTGTATTTATTTATTTATTTCACTGGTAGAGAGAAACACATTGGCCTTAAAAAATACAGCAGAACATGTTCATATAATTGACATGCATTTAAGTTGTTTCAGTGGATCTTTGCAGTCTTGGCAGTGTCATTTTACATATTTCCTTTGCTGAATTTGCAAGCCAAGTCCTCCTAGAGATTAAAGCACTACTTGAGGTATTGATTAAGATTTCTTTCTGTCTCGTCTCTCCAAATTATTAAAAGGAGGAAGAACCAAGATAACTGCTTTTTACAGTCATGGTCATTGTGGCAAAACAATATTTGCACCCATGTTTTCTTTGTAAACCTGAGCAAATTACCAAACGTTAATAATTTCCAATTTTCATTTCCAATTACAACAGGAACATTTAAATAACGGCTTTCTAATATGGTCAGTGGTTGTGGATAACGAAGGAAAACATTTGGTAACCACCAGTTTAGAGTAATAGGTAGTCTTCACCTTACAACCACAGTTGAGACCATAATTTATGTTGCTAAACAAGGCAAGTTAAGTCACATGTGATTTTATGATCCCTTTTTTATCATGGCTGTTAAGCAAATCACTGCAGTTGTTAAGAGAATCATGTGGTCATTAAGCGAATCCAGCTTTTCCCATTGACTTTGCTGGTCAGCTGACAAGGACAGTCACAAATGGCAATCAGATAACTCTGTAATGCTACAACCACCTTAAAAACATGCCAGTTATCAATTGTTCAAATTTTGAATTTGTGAATGTATAGATGCTGCAAAAGTTGTAAGTGCAAGGACCAGTCGTAAATCTTTTCTTTTTCAGTACCGTTGTAATTTTGAATGGTCACAAGTTGTATCACATTTATAAAATTATCAAATACATGGGAGTTTATATACAATCATCTCCCTGTATCCATTAATCTTTGTTAATAAATAATGGTAAGGAGAAAAATTCTATGCAAGCAATCCTCAGCTTACAACCATAATGGAACTTGCCCATTATCATCGTAAGTTGAGATAGTCATAAAGTGATTATGATGATCACTGGCCAGACCATTTTTACAACCTTTTTGTAGCAGTTGTTAGGTGAATGCTGCCATTGTAAAACAAACCCATGCTTCATTATGAGCTGCTCTTGCCAAAAGCTGAAAGACAATGGCGGTTTGGTGCAAAACCTTCATAAAACAAGGACATGTGACTTTGAGACGCTACAAATGACTGTCAATCCAGGCTGATTGGCAAGTGCCTGACAAACAGTCACGTGACCTCAAGGTGGGATCGAAACTTCAGAGGCAGATTGTAAGTACCTTTGGGGAAAGGGTCTGTCATAGCTTCAAATGGTCACTAAACGATCACTCGTATGTCAAGAACCTACCTGTTTAGAGATTTCTTCATGGGCAAAGAGAAATTGGTAGAGTCATTAGAATTCCATAGTATATGGAGAAATCCTAAAATCACATATGTTTAGGGTACATCCCAGATATAGCACTGGCAATAGCCCTTATTACTGCTGTACTGCTCCAGAGTGTTTGACAGCCCTCTTAAGCAGTGTTCCCCAACCTTTCCAGATTTGTGGACTTGTCAGGGGTGAAGAGGGGATGGTTCTGTGTGGAGGGTGTGTGTGCCACCCCTTGCACAAATAGAGTTTTGTGCACACACTCACCCACTACTTGTGCAATTGCAGCTGGGTGGTCACACACTCACCTGCCGCTTCTGTGGCCCAGTTCCCAAGCAGGCCAAGGCACAACAGTGGGCCAGGGCCAGGGGTTGGGGACCCCTGGTTTGCAAAATTACTATATTGCCCCCAACGATCTGGGTCCTCATTTAACTGACCTCGGAATGATGGAAGGCTAGTCAACTTTGAACCAGTCAGGATCGAATTCCTGGCAGTGAGCAGAGTTAGCCTGTAGGACTGCAATTTTTTTAACCACTACACCACCATAATTATTTGCCATTCTGGTTATATCACAGCTTTCACATAGTTGAATTTTCCCACCTAAAAGGAAGCTACAGTGAAATACCCTGAATATCTAGTTAGATGCATGGATGTCTTATCATTTCAGGTGCAATTTCTTTCTACTGCTTCCTTCTTTAAGCTTTGTTTCTCTTTATATTTTGAATTTAATAGTCTCATGTTGGTTTCCTATTCCAATAGGTGGTTCCATTCATAAGCTTAGGATAAGATAAAGAGTTAGATCAACAAGTATACTTACCTACAGATGAGTTTCCTTTTTAAAATGCCATTTAAACATTAATGTATTCTCCATTAGGCAGCCTTTATGTATGGTGGTCAGTGGCTGCATCATTAAAGCAATTAAGAATGAGAGAAAACTGCTCTTGATAGAAATGACTGCACATGAATTTTTAACTGCCTTCTGAGAACCTCCTTCCTGTTACTGAGAAGCAAAAGCTGGTATGGAAAAAATGCACCAAGGCATTATGTACCATGGGCTTGGGAGACGTGATGCCTTTCATCCTGGTTGCTCACCCTTGTGGAATCTTGTACAACTGAGAACGGCTGTTGTTGCTGTGTCACCCCTTGGTTAAGAGTGTCCAGATAAAATATTGCATTTGCTTAAGGAATTTGGTGATGCTAGAAGGCAGACTAGCTCTACTCAACATTTCCTGAAATCAGCAGCTAAGCATCATTATGCCACTGCAAGGAATAGAGGAAGGTAGATTGTATTTTATATATGTGGAGTACAGAATAACAGTGTCGGAAGAGATCTTGGAAGTCTTCTAATTCAATCCACTGCCCAAGTAGGAGACCCCGTATCCGCGATGGTGAACCTATGCCACACTTGACGGAAGAGCCATTTCTCTCGTCATGCCAGCTGTCATCCATTGCTCTTCTGGGTTCAGCTGGACATTGCGTACGCAGGAGTGCCGGAAAACAGAAGAGCAGCTCTGGTCTTAACGCTTGCATGTGCGTTAGAAACCGGAAGTCCAGGTGGCTAAGCTTCTCCTGTGTGTGCATTGTAGAGCTGCTCCTCTGATTTCTGGTGCGCGCACGCTCCCGTTTTGGCACTTGGTGCTGAAAAGGTTAGCCACCACTGCCCTATATCATTCCAGACATATGGCTGTCCAAGTTTTTCTTAAAGCCCTCTAGTGATGGAGCACCCACAATTTCTGGAGGTGAGCCTTTCCTCTGATTAATTGTCTCACTGTCAAGAAATTTCTCCTTAATTATATTATATATAATATACTTATATGCATACATATTATTTTGATCTTGCCCTTCTGAAATGTTCAGTAATCTATACCCATTTAATTAATGAAGAGTTATGGTGGCCCAGTGGTTAGAATGCAGCATTGCAGGCTAACTCTGCCAACTGCCAGCAGTTTGATCCTGACAGGCTCAAGATTGACTCAGTCTTCTATCTTTTTGAGGCTGGAAAAATGAGGACCTAGATGCTGACTTTGTAAACCATTTAGAGAGTGCTGTAAAGCACTACGAAATAGAATATAAGTCTAAGTGCTATTGCTATTGCTTATTCATGTTACTCTATTTTCATGCAACCACTGTCATTGCAAAATTTCTGGGGTTTGGGGGGATTGGATCCCATCATTCCAACCATAGTCTGTCATTCCATGCTATCTTGGTTGGGATCCGATTGCATTAATGGGGGGTATACAGGTGGTTCTTGACTTACAACCGTAATTTAGCTGTTAAGCAGGTCACCACGTGATCATTCCTTATTTTGTGACATTTTTTGCAAGGATTGTTAAGCAAATCCTGTGGCTGTTAAGCAAATGCTGGGGTTATTAAATGATTTCATTTTGCCCAATGGGCATTTTTTTGTGAGACATCAGAAGTAAAGGCTGGAAACTAACACAAAATATGTTGAAAATAACAGTCAACTGCACACAAAGAGGCTTAAAGGTGGCCACGTACCCAAAATATGACCACATGATTGCAAATTGAGTCTGTGTGGCTGTTTTAATGTTGAAATTGGGTCATAAGTATCTTTTGGGTGACCAGTCATAAGTTAAGGACTGCCTATATTTCCACTATTCTACAAGTTTATTCTTTGTCCCTACGACAAAACTCACTTGATTCCAAAAATCCAGTTTCTGCTCTTTTGGGGTCGAATTTCTGTTAATTCTTTATTACTTTCACAAATACTTGTATGAAATGATAATCAAAATAAACAATGCAGTTGTTTTTGTTGCTGTGATTATATAGTCAGATCTAGTCTTCTTCCATATACTCAAGGCTCTGAGTGTTTCACTTACATAAAATACATCAATGAAAGTATGAAGTGGCTTTATTCTGACCTTCGACTAAGCCAGTTCTCTACAGCCTATTTAAATCAATTCTGGAAGTCTTGATCTCTTAGCTCAGGGGTTTCAAACTCAAGGCCCATGAGCTGTATCTGGCTGGCTGGGTGCTTAGATCTGGCCCGCGGGGCCGCCCTGGAAACAGCAAAGGACCAGCCCGCGGTGCCTCTGCCAATGAAAACGGAGCTTGGGAAGGCCGCATGCGGCTCTTGTGAGCTCCGTTTTCACTGATAGAGGGTTGCCGGAGGCCATCGCATTGAGAAATGGAGCTCATGAGGGCCGCACAAAGCTCTCCTGAACTTCATTTTCACTGACAGAGGGTTGAAGGAGGCTATCACAGCTGGAAACAGAGCTTGGGAGCCCATTTTCGCTAGCAGAGCACTCAGGCCACCACAGGTGCCCCCAATATGAGTGACGTCAAGCTGACCACGCCCACCCTGCCCTCCCCCCAAACACAATCCTGATGTGGCACTCAATGAAATCAAGTTTGACACCCCTGTCTTAGCTAGAACTTTCATGGATCGAGCCTAAGATTTTATGCAAAGCTATGCTCCAATGCTTGTGATTCCTTAAATACTTATTCATTTTTCAATACTTATACCTGCTTGTGTTAGTTATAGCAGCTGGCAAAGACCATTAGCTCTAGAATTGTCTCTTTTTCCCCCCCCACCCTCAGAATATATTTTTGACTTATGAATATCACAATTGAGCTTAACATTTCTATTGCTAAGCCATACAGTTGCTAAATGAGTTTTGCCTCCTTTTATGACCTTCCTTGCTACAGTTGTTAAGTGAATCCCTCCAGTTGTTAAGTTAGTAACACTTGTTAATTAAATCTACCTTTCATATTGATTTTGTTTGTCAGAAAGTTGCAAAAGATCATCACATGGCCCTGGGATACTGCAACCGTCATAAATACATGCCAGTTGCCAAGCGTCTGAATTTTGAAATTATGATTACAGGGTATTGCAATAGTCATAAGGGTGAAAAGCTCACTTTTTTCAATACTTGTAATTTTGAACAGTCTCGAAACGAATGGTTATAAGTTGAGGACTACCTGCCTTACAAATCCCCTGATCATATAATAAAGCTCATATTTGCAATCGTAAGACTTGATAAATTGCTTTAAAATATCACCTTTTTTCCCCCAGATGCCAAGTTTCCTCACTTGTGAGATAAGATTGTGGTCAGCTTAGATTATAAATCAATGTATAAACAAAACCTTTGAGATTAAGAGAAGAGACACAGATACAATCACACCAGGAAAAAAAATTAGCTCACAGGGCAACTCAATTACTCTCTGGCGTGGGCAAAGCCGGCAAAAGAGAAAGATACTTAATTCACAAAAGCTTGTGAAATGAATAAGCAAATGTGTTGTATTTGTGTCAACGCTTCTACCATACATCTGTCCTGAGAGGAGAGTGCTGTACAAAATGAATGAGGTAGGAAAAAATAGCATTGCTCTTTCATTTAATTATATTTTTAGATTTCAGCTCACTCCCATGTTTGAGGTTTGCAGGGACTTGGGACAAATTTTTCTTCAAGGTAAATAGATCAAAACCACCTCCATGCAAGCTTTTAGCTGAACCCTATGGCTGTAGAAATGCAGGTAGTCCTCATGTTATGACTATAATGGGGCTAGTCCATCTTCGTCATAACTCATGACAATTGTAAATCAGGAACCTATGTGGCTGACCCAAATTTATTACCATTTTTTGCAGCAGGTGTTATGCAAATGTTGTAAAACAACCACTGCAGCCGTTAAGTGAACAATGGTTTGCTATCGGCTGCAAACTGGAAATAGATGCTGATTTTAAGTAAAATCATCAGGAACAAGGTTTATGTGGCTATGGGACACTGCAAACAACCCCAAATTTAACCCAATTGTAAATGGCCAAAGTGGAATTGGAATGGAACTGCAAATCCGAATATCCTCAGAAGAAATCCATTGTAACTTTGAACTATTGTTTCCAGCCTCCCCAGAGTATCCAGAGCCGGAGGGAGGCCGTTTTTGCACTCCCAGAGGCTCCAGGAAAGCCTCTGGACCTCGGGGAAGGCGAAAACGCCCCCCCCCAATCATGGTACAGGAGGCTGGCTAGGCCACGCCCATCATGGCCATGCCCACCCAGCAGCTAGGCAGCAAACCTGTTGCTGAGGTTTTTGAAGCCCACTCCTGTATAAGTCTAAGTGCTATTGCTATTGCTACTCTCAAAATTATTTTTGTTTTTTATTTTTAATAAGATATCAGGAGAAGAGAAGTATTCCCTATTAATTTAGCAGTTACGCAGGATTTTTCTCCTCCCTCTCCCCTGCTCTTACCCCGATCTGCACCACCAAGTATTTTCTTGAGTTTGGGGGAAAAAAATCTATAATTGGCTTATTCTTTTCCTGTCTTGTAAGAAAGCTATTCTGTTCCTACATCTTCTTCCTGTCTCCAGCAGGTGGCAGCACATAGTCTGTTTCGACTGATAAAAGCTAAGCAGAATCAGACCTCATTAGCACTTGCACAGAAGCCCATTAGGGAATCAGAACACTATAAATTAGTTTGAAAATCCAAAGAAAAGTCTCCTAAACTACACGTTCACATTGTTAATGCAGAATCATCATTTATTCTGCCACTCAGAGGAATGTCGGTCTATTTATATTCTCTAATAGAAGAGAATATACATAGCTCAGGGTTGAACTGTGCTCTCTCTCAGTTTTGTTGTTTGTTTTACTACCCAACTAGGTAATGTCATCATATTCTCTCTTTTAAAAAGCAAAAAAATGGAGGAAGGAGGGAGGGAAGGAGATGCAACTCTCAGCTGATTAAAAAAACATGTTTTGAGAAATTTGTTTGTGATATCTTATATCCTGTCTTCTTCTTTAATGATGGCTGTGTGATTTTTTATTTGAATAATTTGCTTATTTTCTACTGTTTTAATTGTAACCCATACCAGAATTGTAGGAGGAGAGCTTATGTCATTTAATAACATTTGTTAGTCAGGAAAAGTGCTGCCAGATTCCTTGTAACCCATTCAAGGATGTATTATATCTTGTAACAGGAAACCAGTTTTCCAAAATAGGTACTTCCAGAGCCTGCTATTTTAATGAAAATAAGCAAGTTTCTTCTCTTTTGTCTTTTCATGTTACTCAACCTCAGTTTATCAACCATCTTCCGGAGTCAAGCAATGAGTTGTGCTACTTCTGGAGTGACCCAAACTGGATCACACGATTTCCAGATCACTAGCCCTCAGAAAAGTTCATTGGCCATCAACCACAGATCTGTTCGGAGATCTATAGTAAAAAGCAATTCCCCAGTGTTATAATTGCAACTGTTATTAAAGTCTGGTTTATTTCAGTGTGATGTATTCCCGTGTTGATCTGCACAGTTTTGGAATCCAAATATTAGTTCTGCTTATTGTGATTATACTAACATTGTTCCTATATCCAAGTGTCCTGTTAGAGAAGACGTTGAATTTTCACCAGATGTTTGTTCTGATTTGATGAGAGCTACACAGTACAGTACTACCCTTTAGAAACAATAGTTATCTATGTGTTTCGTGTCAGGGGCCTCAGAAAGGGTCTCAAATTTTAACACAGGGTTTCTAGATCTGGATGATATCAAGCAGAGTTATCAGGTAGTTGGAAGACTAAATTTCCGGCCTTGGTCAGAGGTCATTTCACAATGGACAATAATTTAGTAGCATGGTGAAAAAACTCCCACTAATGGCTGCTATATATTTATCAGGCCTTATCAACCTGCTGTGTATTTATCAGGCCTTATCAATTGGACCTGTGACCTTGTCAAGATGCCTGTGGAGCAATATTGCTTTCAATCTCTTCATAACCAGCTGTCCAGTTTCCAGATAAAACAACTGGTGAGTCACCAATTGTGAAACACAGAAACCACAGGGTAGAACAACTAATCGTTCCTCAAGGGGTTTATTATGAATTTACATAGAAGCAACCCATCTATCTTTTATCTGGTGGAGAGACCATGTCATCAAGGTTTGGTTCTGCTGTGGCATTCTTCAGAATAAAAAAATAATAATAATGATGGGAAGTTCCCCTTTACAGGTATGTTTTCACCAAAAAGGTTAGCATTCTTGGTGATTTAGTGCTCATCTACAGAAATCATATGTGGGAATTCACAGGTGGCACTTGTAGCCGTAACCATAGTCACAAGTAAGTCACCAGAGCTTCTTACTAATAATAGTAAAACAACATTATCTTAGAAATACTGATGGCAAAGGAATATATTAGAGTGTTAAGTCCAGATCTGACAATTATTCAGCTGTATCACTCATGTTTTGTTTCTATACTCTACATTTTACATTTCTATACTATCTCTCTCTCTCTCTCTCTCTCTCTCTCTCTCTC
>JANHFL010006273.1:15000-33084 GCA_032468155.1 Oxyrhabdium leporinum
AGACAGACAGACAGACAGACAGACAGACAGACAGACAGACAGACAGACAGACAGACAGACAGACAGACACATAGATAGATAGATAGATGCTTAGATAGGTAGGTAAGTAGGTAGGTAGGTAGGTAGGTAGATAGATAGATATCTGCTCATCCATTTTTTAATGTTCTTCATCCGCTCTTGTTTTCATCACTCTCATCACTCATTTGGTAAATCTTCTAACCTTAAAATTGAACAAACTGTGGTTACCACGACCTTATGGCTTCTGTCATCCAGTATTCATGTTTCAGGTTGTTGTCATTTAGCAACCACAAACAGGACTGGCAATTTAGTCATTAAGCAAAGTGGTCACTTGGTGAAATTGCAGCTGTGCTTACGGTTTTCTTCAGCTTTCCTTTGCTTTACCGCCCTGTGAAAGGTGTAAGGGTCTATAATGCAAGAATTGATTGTAAAGCTTCTTTTTCATCCCCATTGTAACTGAATGGTTGCTAAATGATAGAGTTTCTGGTGCAAAGTAGTATCATTAATTAAGGACTACCTGTATTGTAAATCATTGGGAATGTATATAAATGCAATAAATGAAGATGTGATGATTAATATTATTTAGCAGTAGCAGTTAAGGCATTAGACGTGGAAGAGGGAGAGCCAGGTTCTAGTCCATTGTTAGCCATGGAAGCCATCGAGAGACTCTGCACAGCACACTCTCTTAGCCCAAAGTACATGTGGAAAGAGTAGGGAAGGCTATCTCTTTAGCTGCCCAATGAAAGAAAAAGTGTGAATCTAATAGACAAATAAGTAGTCAGTTAAGTATGAGCTCCAGAATATATGGAGAAACACTTGATGTTAGCAAACTTATCATATTCTTTCTGCTATTCTTTCTGTCATCTGGTGTTTAGAGTCCATATTTCACAGCCCTACTATTAATAGCATGTTATTGTTAAATAGTAGTGTTTTGACTGCTCAGGTTCTGGGTAACTGGGAAAAATATATAATACTTTTCTTAAGGGATACTATGCCAGTTATCCACGATTAAGAGAGGCAGCAATTCAGTATAAGATCAAATTTCAACTACAACTCTGGTAGTGAGATCAGAGAAATAAACTTGGAACAAATTACACCACATCTGTTCAAATAGCTGGGTTTGAATGCAGTGCAATTCCTGTCAGATGCCTGGTCAATTGGGGTTCCTAAGGCTTCATCAATACGACTTTTAAGAATCATGTTCATTTTCCCGGGCTCTCCTCCAAATCGGTGCGGTTGCTGTGCCCAGCATTTCATTTGTAACTGAACTTTGATATTTTGGAAGGATGTTTTAGCTTTCACAGGAGATTAGGTTTTGTTAATGCTTTTTTTCTGATTGCTTGCTTGTGGTAAGATCAGATTTAACTCTATAAAGCAAAAGCTTATCTGCGTTACAGTTTTGATGTACATGGTTTTAAGAAGAGAACAAAGCTTGTGAAGGAGAGCCTCATTTTGACAAAAAGTGGCCCAAATGACTTTACAGTATTTCATTTTGTCTGGAACAAGCGATTCTGGCTGGTGAACACAGTTGCAAACATCATAAAACAATGTTTTGTTGCTTGATTTTGATTATTGACCAGTCTTGAAAGTTTCAGCAGAATTATTTAGCTACAACGGTTTTCAAACCGAAGCAGGGATCTGTTTCAAAGGAACAGGTTGAAGCAGATGGCTGCAAAGTGTTTTGTGGCATTTCAAAGAGGGTTATCGATTGAATGGCTTTTTCTCTGCTTCTGGGATTGTTAACAAAACTGCTGCCATTTTATGTCTATATATGGAGAAAGAGGAGGGAGCACTGAGTGGTATAAGAAGCTTGCTGAGTGCTGGGTAGTAAATTTTGTCAGTATGTTAGACTCTTCGTCTGCCAGAGCTCCTTTCAGGTGCTAGGTTAAGTTCTTTACTTTCTCAATGTCATCAGCCTTAAACCTGGTTAGGAGAAATGTAGTAAGAGAGGGGTGTCGTTTGTTTGTTCACTTACTTCTGCACGAGTGTTGCCAGTGCACTGGGAATTAACCTTAGCTTTCTGCACAGTGAATAAAGACACAAAGCGAAGTCTGGGATTCCGGCACTCTTGTATTAACTGTTTCAAATGTGCATGTATGGGCAGCTTTAAAGGTCTCAAAAATGGGAAAAAAAATGGTTCCTAGGCCAACACTTAAAAGTGCTAGGCCAAACTTTAGGCAATATCAGACTTATAAACTCCCTTTTTTCTATGTCAGTCTTTCTCTCCATGACTTGCCACTCAGCGTCATTGTATTTATACCAGATTGTGACTGCCACCTCTGCTAGTATAAGTTATCTGTCAGAGAATATTATCAGTGAACCAGGGGTGTCAAACTGAAGGCCTGTGTGCCAGATCTGGCGCACGGCCCTCAGAAGCTCCATTTTCGGCTGTGACAGCCTCCTGCAGCCCCTCTGCCAGTGAAAATGGAACTGGGGGGGGGTCATTGTGGCTGAAAGCAGAGCCTGAGCTGCTGAATGACGTCGAGCTGGCCACGCCTAACCTGCCCACGCCGCCCCACCCAGCCCCCAGAAGTAAAACAATCCTGATGTGGCTCTCAATGAAATCAAGTTTGACACCCCTACAGTAAACTACTACTGAGGTACTCAGGGCTTGGAAGTGTGCCAGGGTAAGGCTATCAAACCCCTGGCAAAAGGTGGACATGTCTTCTTTGTTCTCATGTCTTCCTTTTAGAAAGCATAGTCTTAAACTCAAATATTGTCTAGCTGTGTGCATGTGTTTTAGTGTCTAACAAACTTACTTTTCCTGAGCAGCTTTTCTCTGTGTGGGGCAGCACTTCCTTAAGTGCTAGCCATAAGTTAACAAGCTCTGCTCTGTGTCTTTAATTAGTTGATTAGTAGCCTCCAGCCAGCTTGTCCTGCTGCATGAAAGGATAAGACCTTAATCAGTTACAGACTGAAAGCTTTTGCCTCTTAACTGGCTCTAGCACATTCCTGCAATTGAAAAACCAGTCTTTCTAAAGCTGGTAAAAGAAATCTCATTTGTATGTAGGCCTAAGTACATTTTGTCTGCAGCTTTCTACTGTAATGTTTGTTGTGGGTGCCAAGAAATTTAAACAGTTTGTGTTTCCTTCCCCCCATTTATTCTGCTTTCTAATTGTCTTTGTCTTTCTTTGCCTGTTCAAACATCTGATAACCTGAACATTTCCCAAGATTTCCAGTCAGATGTGCCAACCCTCCTGATACTCTACAATTCATTTTGATCAGATGCAGCAAGAATTACACAATCTCAGGAGGGTATTGATTATTCTTCTGCATCATGCTAAGTGTGGCTTGGTGGTGGAGCCCACCAGCAGAGAGCAGAAAATGTAGCTTGAAAATACAAAACCATCTGTCTTTCTAGCTGTACATCTATGGTTAGTGGAAGGAAAGCCTGGGAATAAGCAAATGAGGAGATGGGTTGGAGTGAACAGATTGAATATAGTTGGAACCCTCTCAAGCAACACTCCTGTTTACTTGGACAAGCCCATGGGAATACGTTCCAGTGGCAATACTGTTTGGAATATGTGAACTTTTTAAAAAAGGTTCATGAACTTTTTATCTATAGCACTGTGCTTAAATTGGATTAGTTGTCCCAAAGGTGCTTTTTCCAAAAGGCAACTGGGGGGGAGGTTGTTTTGTTTTGTTTTAAAATGTTTTATGTCTTATCCAGTTCAGAACTTGGATAAGAAGTAAAGCTTTAAAAAAAATTAATTCAACTATGTCCTGGATTCTATGGAGAATCTCCGTGGAGATTCCCAACCTTTTCTTCACCGTGGACCCTAAATACCTTTTGTGGCCACGGACCATGGCCGTGAATCCCCAAGATTTAACTCAAGATTTAAATCATAACATTTCTTCAAGCCTTGGTGGACCTCCTGTGATGACATCACAGCCTCCAAGGGTCTGTGGACCACAAGTTGAGAACCACTACTGCATAGGATTATACACTAACCCATTCCTGATATTTTTACCCGATCCTGTAAAAAATGAGATGCTTCCCATTTTAGCTAATGAACAGATATTCAAATCAAAGCTTGAAGTAGCTCAAATGAAACTCTTTTGCCCATTTTCAATTTTGTAGCTATGTATCTAATCAGGGTTGATTTACAGAGACCTAATACATTATCAAGTAACATCTTTTATATCCTAAAAGCATATTTTAAATAACTGCTGTTATGCTACACCATCTTCAGAACAAACTAAGAGATAGGTCCATAATTGCTGTATCAGATTTCTTTCTATATAAGCCCGTCCATGGATAAAATGATCCTTGGGATTTTAACTAAAATTGTAAAAAATGTATCACTTGTAAATAAGTTGAGCCTTTATATGTTTTAATTTGCACAATAACTCATGAGTAACCCAGATATTATCCTCTTCATGATATTTTGAGGGTCAACTTATTTGTAGATGAGCTTATACATGAATATATATAGGATATACAGGTACTTAAAAAGATTGCTTTACAAAGTTTCGGATAAGGCCATCCGCAGGTAAGATCAATTTTGGAGGTGTACTTTGATACATCAAATTCTCAGGTTTTTGAGAGTATATGTAGAAGTGATATTTTTAACAAATCACTGTAATTGGGGTTTAATCATTCACAACTATGTGTGGGAAATCTTTTATGTTTATGACATAAGAAATCTTCCTGTCCTTAGACGTCATGGGGTTTTGTTTTTAAAAAACAGCATTGTATACCATGAATAAAATAAGTTAAAATGTATCAATTGTATGTACAATTCAGATCAAGGACTACTAGGTTTAATGAGAGATACCAGGAATTGAGAGAAGATGGAAGTATTTTAAACATGTCAATGTGCAGATTTTGCTATGAGATTACCTTCATATATTCTTCACATGACTTTCAGAGAAGGACCAACTAATTAGATCAACTAATGCTATCTAGACTTGGTGTCCAATTGTCCATGGAGATTCTCCATAGAATCCAGGTCATAGTTGATTTTTTTTTTTAAAGCTTCACTTCTTATCCAAGTTCTGAACTTGATAAGAAGTAAATAATTTTAAAGCAAAACAAAACAAAACAAAACAAAACAAAACAAAACAAAACAAAACAAAACAAAACAAAACAACCTCCCCCCCCTCAAAGAAATCCAGTTGCCTTTTGAAAAAGCACCTTTGGGACAACTAAGCCAATTTAAACACAATTTGAGGGTATCAGGTTGAGAAACTTGTGTTAGAATGATCAGTGAATGGATTTTTCCCTTTTGATGCCAAGTGTGCCAATATATTTCTTTTGTATCATCTTTATGTCAATTTTGGTTTAACATGTTGGTTTGGAAGGGGCTCAAACCAGTATGTATCATCAGTACCTTCATGTATAAAAGTGCATGTTTTTTGCCATCACTATCTGAATTGTATTAACAGTTTTATTTTCAATTCGTAATTTTTGCTTTTGAAATGCCATAGTAGGTATACATACACATCTAATAAGAAAAAAACAGAAGTTTTTAAAGCAAACCAAAGTTTGTTTGCTGGTATGTAGGATTTGTTTGTGCATTTGAAGCTAAATGAATATTCTTGTGTGGGTGTCTAATGTTTGAAAAGTCAAAATTAAAAAATTGCAAAGAACTTCAACAAGTTTATGTTTTATGAGTGCTAAAGGAAAGCAGTTCAGACATAGCCACAGTGTTTTCCCCAGCTAAGATGTAGAGGAGCCGATCTTTCCTACAGGGATGTCCAGAACTGTGAGGGTCAGGAGTTTCACTTTCAGCATCATAGCAGAAATAGGTAGACGGGAAAAAAAATTGGTTCCCTGACTCTACATGACATTTTGACCTCCTATTGAGATGTGTTGCTGTACGCTCATTTACTTTATTCTTCAAGTACCACAGGAAATAATAACAAATGTTTTGAGTAAGAACATAACAGTACCCGATCTTTATAAAAACAATGATATTTCACTTGACCTACAAGATGGAAAAAGGACTCAAAGAAATGCTTTGTGTTCAACACCGAAGACAAATGATTTTTAGACCAAGCCAGATGAACTTTTGGCTCTTCTGTGCTCCCAATAATACTTTAGTGATAAAGATTCATGTTAGGTGCAATGACATTGCGAAAATACTTTCTTGATTCTTAATATCCCTACTTTCATTGCAGGTCTTCCTTATGGTTCCTGGTGACGCATCGTCTCCTGCTTGCTTATTACAGCAGTTAATGCTTCACAGAGGTCCCACAATGGACATTTACTGCAAGTAAGTTAAATCGGAGGTGAGAAAAAAATATTTTGGTGGAATACAACTTTTTAAATTAAATTCAGACTATATTGCACCCAAATTCAAAACTAATTAATATTTTGATGCTATCTTGCCATTCGTACCTCCATCAGAAAACAGAATTAGATATAGTGCTAAAATACATTCAGACTGTATCAGTATGAGAAAGAATTGTCTGTTTTTGTCGATAATTATTTTAAAAGTTAGAACTAAGAAAAAGACACCCAAGAATATTAAACCTGTAAAAAGAAGTACCACAATAAAAACTTGCTTTTTATTTTACTTGGTGTTTGTTTTATAAATAGATAAAGAGACATTTCTTAAATCTTTTTTTTTAAAATAAGAGTAAGAAATTTAAGAAAGTAAGAGAAGAAATTTTAAAAATGTAGTCTGAAGTTTGGTGTCTACAGTTAGATGAAGGTTATGATTAATTTTATGTCAGTCTCCAGATGTTGGAGCTTTACCATTTTTAAAAATATCTCTTAATGTTTACCAGGATATGTGTGAAGTATAGTATTTAACAAAGTTCTCTTTCATAAACCTAGGCTCTAGTTCCAAAACAGGATCCAGGGAAATATTTCTGACCAAGAGCTGGATGAACAAGACGTTCAAGGGAGTAGTAAAGAAAGGAAAAGAATCTTTCTAAAAGATTAGAGAAACTGAATGCTTGCCGAACATATTTAGGAAGATTATGGATAGGCACCAAATGTTCCACTTACATTGTATGAACACTGTCCTTTTGGTGCTTATTTGGACTGGCATTGCAACAGCACAGAAGGATTGCACAGGGGTGGAGTGTAAGCAGCCAGAAAACTGCATTGAAGAAGTTCTAGAGCCTGGAGAATGCTGCGCCTCTTGTCTGCAGCATGGCTGTAGTTGCGAAGGATACCAGTACTATGACTGTGTGAATGTAGGCTTTGTCAATGGGAAAGTGCCTGAAGGACAATCCTATTTGGTCGACTTCGGTAGCACAGAATGTTCTTGTCCCAAAGGTGGAGGTAAAATCAGCTGCCAGTTTATGTTATGTCCAGAACTTCCACAAAACTGCATTGATGCTGTTCTACCAGCAGATGGCTGTCCCCAGTGTGGGAGAATAGGTTGCGTCCACGAAGACCAGAAATACGCTGCAGGACATACATTCCACATGCCTACGTGCAAAGTGTGCCATTGCCCCAATTCTGGTGGTGACCTCATGTGCTATCAGCTCCCAGATTGTAATGAATCCATGTTAACCTCCCCTAATCCATCTGACGCCATGGAAGTAGAGCAGCACTACGATGATCCCTACAGTTATGACCAAGAGGCACCAGAAGGAGACACGACTCAGGTGGAGCCACCCAAAAAGTACTACAGTTATTCAACGCAGTTGGAACAAGAGAGCATAGGCCAAGAACAAAGTGAAGATTATGACTACCTTGCAAGCAGCGTCACTCCCCCTTCACTGACTCGGTCTAGTTCAGACCCAGCAGTGCAGCAACCAACCAGCACAAATATCCCTCTCCTAAATCATCCAGGAAACAGAAGCAACCATGAAAATAGTAAGGTCAGGATGAATACAAGCACAGTATTAACAACCAAAGCACCACAAAGATATAAGATGACCACTACAAGTAGTGTGTTAAAGGAAGAAATCATGGCAACAACTGAGACACCCAGGGATGGGCTGGAAGTGGAGAGACAAAATGCGATCAACCATGAGAAAATTGAGCAAGGAGAAAATCCCCATTTTAGGTTCATGAAAAAAGACCAGAAATTAAAAATACCCAAATCATTGGATTTCAAGGAATCCAAAAGAGATAACTTCCCTGAAGTCAAATTTAATCCGACACCATCATCACTGGTTGCCTTGAAAGAAGACCGTAATTGGATAGTCCCCAAACAATCTCAAACACTTTATCATTACCAGCCTGATGAAGATGTGGATCCCAACTCTGTTCATACGTCCTCCAAATTATCAGAAGGTAAGACGTTGGTTTCGGTGCCTTAATGTTAAATCAGTAAACAGTAAAGTAGGACTGCTGCCTGTTTGCTGCAATAATGAAATGTACAGATAGCCCTCAACTTACAACACTTCATTTAGTGACTGTTCAAAGTTACAACAGCACTGAAAAATGTGACTTATGACCATTTTTCACACTTACATCCATTGCAGCATCCTCATGGTCCTGTGATCAAAATTCAGATGCTTAGCAGCTGGTTTATATCTATAATGGCTGCAATGTCCGGGAGTCACATGACCTTGTGACCTTCTGACAAGCAGCGTCAATGGGGAAGCCAGATTCACTTAACAACCATGTTACTAATTTTAACAACTGAAATAATTCACTTAACAACTATGGCAAGAAAGGTTGTTAATGGGGCAAAGCTCACCTAACAAATGTCTCACTTAGCAACATGCATTTTGCGGTTGATTGTGGTCATAGGTTGTGGAGTCCAACTAATACTTGCAGACCAGACTCAGGGAGTCACAAAAAAATCTTAGCTCTTTGTAAAATAGTGATGCATAGTTTTAGTCAAAGTGAGTGGATAGCTGGTCAGCTGTAATGTAATTTACCATTTTTTTTCTTTCTTTGAGAGGTTGTCTAACATTTGGACTTTTTAACCATTTGATTTGATGAAAAAGAAATTTTGGATTTTTTTTTCTCCTAAAGGAAAATAAAATTTAGATGAAATTTTCATGGTTGGGATGTGGGCATTTTGAATTTACATTAGTTCTGACTAATAAGGGAGAGCGAGTATTTTGCTGTCTTTTATTGTATGATTATTATTAAAGTTTTTCACCTTTCTAGCTTTGCATAATCCCAGAACAAGATATCATAACAATACTCCTCCTATGGAGAAGTAGAGGCAGCCAGTGATGAGCAATTAGCATCTTCTACCAGTTTCAAAGAGTTCATAACCATCCCCAAATCTGAGGAATTCCCCCACCCTTTTTAATGAAAGCATACTGTGAATGCAACAAGCAGGTAGCCTTTTCACAGAGGAAGCTACTTTTATATAGGATTGTTAACATATCATAACAGAAATGTTAACATATCATAAGAATGTTATTGCTGTCTATCTTACTTTAATTCATATATCTTCATTCAATTTATTTGATTTGACCTACTTGCCACTGAAAAAGTAAAATTAAAGTTTGAATTCAAGTGGCTTTAAAGATTTGATGAAAATATAAAAATTATTATCTTTATTGAAAAATTTAAGCACATAAGTGTTTGGGCAATGTTAAGTAAATGTCTAATTTATATTTATTACTGACAAAATGTAGTATTAATTAAATTTTGACCCAACTGAACTTGGTAACTCCTGCATATATTATGTAACATTAGCTCAAACAGCAATGTGGACTGGCTTATGACCTGTACTGAAAATAAAGCTGCTTGCTGCTTTGAAAGAGAAATCTTTGTTAATAATGGCTTTACTAAATGAGCAATGTTTATGTTAAATCCTTCTGTGTATTAATAAAAATATTAGTCCCTCTCTTAGGACAATCTTTGTAGATTTGCTTGCTGCAGATAGCTTTGTCACACGTTGAAAGGAACCAATGATGTTAACAATATGAAATTAAACAGAGGAGTGATCAATGTTTCCACCCAATCAATGGGTACTTCCAGTGAGCCAGTCACCCATTGCCACAACGACACCAAGGTTATGCTCTCATGGCAAAATTGGCCAGATGCAACCATCCTACATGCATGAACTGAGTTAATACAATGTTATGTCAGTCTATTTTATGGAAACTCTAGAAGTTACATGTCTATGGAGATTCTCAGTCATCCAGGTCATGGTTGTCCCAAAGGTGCTTCTTCAAAGGGCAACTGGACTTTGTTTTTCCTTGAAGACATTTTGCTTCTCATCCAAGAAGCTTCTTCAGTTCTGACTGAATGGTGGAGGGTGGAAGGATTTATATTCCTTGCGGTCATCTGGTTATTAGCACTTTGTCTGAGAGTCATTGAGACCACTTGGAAGTTTATCTGTGCTCTCAGGGCCACCTGAATAGTGCAAATGAGTATGGAACCTTCTTGGAACTGCTGAAAGGTCTGTGTTGTAAATAGGAGATAGGTGGTGTGGTATTCCTCCCTCCTCTGTTGAGAGGGAGCTGTTCAATCTTAATATAGATGGCTTCTTTGACCCCTTTCAAATCAGCGGTCCTCTATGCCCAAGGATGAGAAGGAAAAACAAAGTCCATCTCTCTGTCTCTGTTTCTCCTCTCTCTCCCCTCCCCCCTCCCCCCCAGGATAGCAATGACAAATATAGCCAATTAATATCAAACCAGGGAAAACCAACAGTGGAATCCCTACACTAACTAAACTGGGCAATTTTAAGATGTGTGGGCTGGCTGAGGAATTTTGGGAAGTGAAGTCCACACATTTTAAAGTTGCCCAGTTTGAGAAATACTGCTATAATGTCTATTAATCCTGGTAGCCAATAAGATAAGAAGATGAAATAGGACAATGTTTGCAACAATTGATTTTCCAACAATGTCTTTCAAATACCTGGAGATTTCTTACGAAATGTTCTTTTGTTAGCTCTGCTTTTCCTAATTTCATTAATAACTAAACCAGGTTTTTTAAAATGTGTTAAACTTCAGCTCAGTGAATGTTAGTCTTCTGCTTTTCAGTGACTTTACTTTGTAAAAGACTGATTTGCTAGTTTTTTGTTGTATTTTTCTGATTCAGATAGTTTGCAAATGTGGAGTCCTTGGTGCTCTCTGAGCTTGACTGCTTTCCCTTCTACTGGTTTTTCAAATCTTACAATGAAAGCCACCTTGATTATTGATTTCATTATTGATTTCATTTATTCAATATATTTGGCCATTTATGAAGAGCAGCCTACATAAAAGAAATAGTGAAATTTCTTCCCCAATTTAATGAGCAAAGCCTTTCTGAACAGAAAAAAAGGCATTTTTATTCAATATAGAAAAAGGCTTGGAAATTTTTATAAGTCATACCTACTAAGCATACACATAAACATATATATAGTGTTAGACATTGGCAAATTTGTTGAACTTTTAAAAAAATCATGTCATATATCTAGAGCTAAATATCTTCAGAAGTATAAAAAAGCTGTCGAGTGAAGAGCCAACTGACAGATTTATTTATATATTTTTGTATACAACACATTTTGGATTTTTTTTTAACTAAATAAAAAGAATGCCAAAACTAAACAGCAGTTTTTAATTTAAATTTTCTTTAATGTAGAAAGGAAACTTTACAAAGAACAAAATCAAATGGAAAAAGACATTTGGATGTGTATGTGTACACACACACACACACATATATGGTCTGTCTTTATAAAACCCTCTTACGATCTTGTCATTTATTTATACCTATTTAAGATCTTATATGACTTTATCAGTCTACATGAATATATATGCATTTTATTTTTAATATGCATATTAACTATTTATTAGCAAAATAGTATTTATTTTATTGGAGTTATTACAGAACTAATTATTTAATCAAGGCAATTTCCTCATTTTAAAATGCCATTAATTCAGATATAAAGCTTTAGGTATCCAAAATTTTGCAGTAACCAATTTAGCAACTAGCCATAACTGAATCTTACACTGTATCAATATATATGCTTTGAAGTTTATTTAAAAATATGTAAATGATTAAGAGTGAACAGAAAATCTTTCTTCAAAAATAATCATTTAAAGTAAAAATTTTCATATAGCAACAGAATAACTCATCATCTACAGTGTTTAATTATGAAAAATTAATATTTGGTGCATATTTATTATATCTTGGCATTCACTAAAATGACATGTGTCCAAACTAGAGATGAGGGTTTGTCAAAAAGATGATGTATCCTGAAACAATCCCTCATCTCTAGTGTGGACACAAGTCAAAGTAAAAGTTAGAAATATCTGAACATAAAAATATAATCCAGTTATAATGGAATACTCAGTTACTAATTGAAATATTATGATCATAAAATGTAGGATGAAAGAACTAAACAAGAATTCTAATAAGATATGGAACTTTTTGTTTTTGTTTTTAATCCATAATGTACATATTACATTTAAGAGTCTAATTTAGGAAAACTTTATTCTAAATAAGGAGTTTGTAACTTGATATCACATTATAATTCCCAATAGCATAGTTAGCATCTACTTCAGCAACCTTTACTTGTTTTCCTCTGTTCTAAATAAATCTATTCTGATTAAAAACATGGGGGGGGGGGGGAACGACACCTATACATATTTAAAACTCACACCATATGTCCTTTCTACTTATCCTTATAACCTATTTTTCTCTGCAGCAACTCTATGTGTTAGGAATATACTTACTATCTTGCATTGGCTATGTAATATTTATAGCTTAAAAGAAGTTAGTAAGAGAAAATGTGTCAGGTAAATATAACAATTTTCTCCACTGATAATGCAAAGCATCAAAACCAATTTACCTTGATATCTTATGTTACCTTGATATGTTTCACTCCGCAGCTAGCCACTCGGTTAGGTTGATATGGATCCCAGGAAATATCAAAAATCTGTCAAAACACATTCAAAACTGCTACACTAAATTAAAAACCAGATGCATTAAATCCTAGAAATATCTATTTCTCACATAATTTCAATAAAGCTCTATAGCTCTATTAGCAAGATTGTTAATAGTTTCATCGTAGCTCATAACTTTTTTTATAGAAGACAAAAAACAAACATCTTACAAGTTAATTATACATGTTTACCTTTAATTTACAGTATTTGTATATATAATAGGAATGTTAACAATAATAGGAAAAAATTAAAATATTAATAAATACCAAATTGTACAGACCTAAAGAAAATAGATGGGATTTAAAACAAACAGTATTGTTATAAAAGATTGTCTGTATTTATTAGATCTTCCTGTATAGATATCACTCTTGAAAAAACTGATTTTACACTCTTTTTCTTACATAACTATTACTATTTAATTGATCCACCTAGAAAATTATACAAATATTTGTGCTCTACATAATTTAAATTGATAGCAGAATCATTCAATACTGATTGCTACTTTAGCCTTTAACATTCTCAAACAGTGCTGGGGACTGCTTCAAAATTCCATTTTAATTTCCTAAAATAATCACCATAGAAAACCAAAGAGCCACTGATATAATGGGAGTCTCATGAAAGGAACTTTTGCAAAGAGCTCCTTCAGCATTACATACAGGGAGAAACCAATAGTGATAGGCAAGCTGACATTCAGAGAAATTATCAATCAGTAAATCTTTTCAAGAAGACATGCCCCTTTTTGCAATAGCACAGATGCAATTACAAAAACCAGTTAAATCTCTCAAGTGGTCCCAAACTGGTAAGATTTTTGCAATCTCACCCTCATAAACCTCACACATTGATGCATGAAACCGTGTGTGATATTAAATACTCAACTCTCAAAATGTGTTTTTTATTTCCATTCAATTGTGCCTGATTCTCATTGGCTACCCAAGTTTTTCAGAAGTGGTTGGGCTGAGAGAAAGTGACTGGCCCAAGGTTACCCAGCTGGCTTTGTATTCAAGGTGGGAGAATTCAGTCTCCTGGTTTCTAGCCAGTTGCTTTCCCAACTACGCCAAACTGGCTCTCAAGTTTTCTCTTTCTGTTCTAAGGAACACTTTATGTGAAGTACGTTGGATATGACAATATACACCCACAACATTCCAAGTTTCTTTAAGCCCATGGAGCAAAAAAGCGAAGGTGGAATCCATATATCCATATCATAGATTATATTTTTCTTCAGTAGGCTAGTAAGGACTTAAAAGTAAAGTGTACGAAACCAAAAATGAATCAAACTAAGATAGGATGGGACATTAACCTTTTACAATCAAATTAGTAGCCTAGCCAACTGTTTTCAGTAACAGAAATAACAGAAGCAGCAGCAACCAATCACTCCCAAATTATATTTGATTCTCAGTGACACAACCCAGGCAAAAATCCTAGCTGTTAAATTACCCCTCTATTATATGAAATAACTCCAATTCCCATAAAGAATTTTACAAGCTAATTTGTATTCTTGATACAAACAAAAGGCACATTCATACAACATTACAAGAGAAATATATGGCAAATTCATTAGCTGATTACCCTATCTGAGTGGCCAGTAGCTGATGCCAGTAGTTTTCCTTTCTTCCAATCCCAAATGCAGACTGTGTTTTTGGCATCCAACCCCACTGAAGATAAACGCTTGGGAAAAATAATACACAACAGTTTTTAAATGATTATCAGTTCAGGAGTAACTTACTACAATACATCAATGCATGGATGGGTTGAAAAGAGATGCTGAAAGGGTTGTATAGAGAATGCTAAAAGATTCAAATTCACTATAGATTTCACTATTCAGCCTAGTCAAATATTCCTTCCTCCCAGATAAGCTCGTAAATTGAATTTAATGTGTTTCAGAACAATCTATAGTATCTTCCTTTTGTTAATTTCATATTTTAGAAACACATGGCAACAGACATAATACATCTTGCTTTGCTAATATAAAAAGTAAATGCCTTAAAATAAGTCATCCACCCAAGCAAACAGAATCTGGATATGCAATCTTTAATACAACTTTGTGAACTAAAAAAAGAACTGAGAGACAACTGGTTCTTTCATGCAGGAAGATACTTTCTCTTTTTCAAAAAATGGACAGTTGAATATGTCAGCTACCTCTTGGGAATATTTTTTTTAATTTCTGGTAGAAGATTCTTTAGCTGAATCAAACTACTGGTCTAACCAGCTCAGTAATGTTAGAATTAGAGCTTCAAAGAGCAATCTCTCTCTCTCTTATGTTACTTTCAGCTGTGAGACAGGCACTTAACCTGACTGCAGGAACTATTTGCAAGGTTCTATATCAGTGGTGTCAAACTCACGGCCCGTGGCCGGACGCATCACGTGCTGGCCCCGCCCATGCCCAGTTTAGCGAAGGGGGAAAAAGTCCCAATACATCACATGACGCCCTCATGACAACGTAAGTTTGACACCTCTGCTCTATATATTACTGCTCTTTCTCTGCTATCACTGTCAGGCTGAATTTTCACCAAGTATTCAATGCTGATACATTTAGAACTGTTGAAAATGTCACCAACCACTAATGATGTAAAATTAAAACAGGTGAAATTTTAAAATGTTTTACCGGTATAGTATTTCACTGTTGGACAATGTTGTGCTTGAAGGTTTAGTGACCATAGGATAGATAGCAAAGTTCCTGAAATTTCACCAGCACCTTCAGCATATTTAAAGATGAAGTGACAACTAAGGAAGGACTTTTTGGGTTCCTGTTTTTATTAGTCTTTAGATGAACTGGCTTCCTATTACTTAGGTAGGTTGGTGAGGGCTGATCTCTGATTGGTTCTTTCTTTGTGCCTGATCCTGACTGATATTTTGGTGAGATTGGAACTTGATTGCTTTATTTCTGAAATGTGTTTTATTTCTGAAATGTGACATCAAGTAAATCACATGATTATACTCTTTGGCTAAGCTTTAAACTAATCTCGTTCTAATAGTGTATTGGAAAAAATAAATTATTCGTATTTTACATCTAATCTGTATTACAAGCTTCTTTTTATGTTCTTAACCCCTCTTATCAGGAAAATACATTTAAATGTAGATTACTTTAGGTTATCTTGTTGCTACTGCATAAATTTAAGTAAGCTGTAACAAACATTTTATAAATATTACTCTTTCCAAAGGATTATCAGAAAATTGTAACACTCTCATTTTATAAAAGGAAAATGCTTCAAAACAGGGAAATGGATATTTTGGCTCCACTCTACTAGAGCATTAAGTACAACAGAAATATAAATTCAATAAATATACACCTGGCCATCTGAATCAAAAGCCAAGCAGGCAACTCCATGGGTATGTGCATCTTTTAGGATAGAGACAGCCTGTACATTGTAGGAATCCCAGATGCAGATATAAGGATCCTTGCCAACTTGTCCAGTAGCAACAAGGGTTTTATCAGGATGCAAAGCTAGGCTGGAATAGAGTTCAAAAGTTAGAGTTTGTTATCACATTTTTATTATTACACACATATTAATGTACAGATGTTCAGTGATGTTTTTACAATTATTCTGCTACTATATAAACTCATTTTCTGTTCATATGCATGCAAAACATTACTTTTTTTTTTTGCCTTCTAATGAATGTGTTCCAATAGACATTTCATTTTCAAAAGATTACTGTAACCTGGACTTTCTAAGTGCAAACCGGGTTCTGGTCTGGTTTGGACTCTACCTCTACTTATGTATAATAAGTGGAATTTATGTCTTTATATGACTTATATGATTGAGGTATTTAACATGATCTTGTAATTCCCGAAGTTCTATTCAAGCCTTCTATTTTTCCATCATTTAATAATCTTTGACTGCTTCATACATGTTTTTCAAATGATGTTTAATGACACAGAGGGTGTATCTACCCTGTATGGTTTTTATACAATGACATTTCTGAACTGGTATACTGTAGAAAATAAAAGTAATGTTCAGGTACACTTTCTTATATTTTTATTCTCACAATAAATTACAAAATAAAAAATGGATGTAAATGTATGTTTATTATGCATAGACGTTCTTCAAAATGTCAAAGCTTGTTGAATAACGCTACTCAATGTCATAGGTTTTTAAAATTATGCTTGTAAAGTTATGTTGAAAGTTAAATTTATGGAAATTTTAAACAGTATCTTATAGACTCACTTGACAGCAGGAAAAAAATGTTTGAGTCTATTAATTTTCTATTCCTTATGTTATTTACAAAGAGCTATATGTGAAATCACAATTCATATTTCATTGAGAAAAGTAGTACTCCTTTCCTAAAAATAACACTGATCTTTTAATTGTTTCAATTTTTCATTTTCAAATGAAAAAACAGTAATCAATTTATCATGAATAATTTATCATTTAAAACGTCCTTCCTCAACATATATTTCCATCAAAAGGAATGTATAATCACACTTATTATATTCATTATGTTCATCTGAACAACATTGAGTTGTCACCTATTAAAATAGTTCTTTCTTGAGAATATGTGAGAATCTATGTGAGAGTCCAGGCTAGTTTTATGACGGCAGCAAGAATACAAAATTATTTTGAAATTTGATAGTTAACAATTCTATATTCCAATATTACATAGCAAAACACGCTGCTGCAATACAGGTCAATTCTATTCATGTAGTTTCATGTCATTTTCATACTAGTGATTGCTAGTATCTCCATAGCAACACTCAGCCATTGTTTAAGTGATATAAAATAATGGTTGGGTAACTCTAGCAGGTGATATAAATTGCTAGCGAAAAAAATAATCTCAGATTGAAACTTCATATACCCATACATCATATACAGCGCTTATTCAAAAAATTAAAGATCTTTCTTTCTCTACGTCTATGAAGAAATTAAGGTGATTGAAATGAGATTGAAATTTACTATTTAATTAATAAATTAAAAATTAATGTTGGCTGCAAAGTAGAGGGGTTAATCAACTAAGCTGTTATCTACATCATTAACAAAAGCAGAGAAAATAGCTTTTTAGCAGTCCAAGTGAAAAAAAAAAAGAGATAAGGAATGATACATTAAATTAATGTACATTGATATGGATTGTCGGGAAAATGCATTAATTCTGGAATTCTGTGAATTGTATAAGACTTTGAAATAATATAAAAATGAGAAGTGGTAATTTTGTGCTTAACATATTATACAAGTGCCACTTTCGAGTACTGTCCCATGACAAATTTGATGGAGAACATCCCTGCCCATCATGTTTACCTCTCTAGAATAACTTACATATAATAATAATAATAATAATAATAATAATAATAATAATAATAATAATAATAATAATAATAATAATAATAATAAT
>JANHFL010006273.1:37578-48113 GCA_032468155.1 Oxyrhabdium leporinum
GGGATGGGGTTATATTTGAAAAATGCTTTGTATAAAATTTTTTCAATAATAAAAGCTCTTTATCTCCTTGTAAAAAATAAAATAAAAAAAAAATAAAGGTGCCATTGAGGAGGAAGCCACTCTCCATCCAAGACTTGCAGGGCAAGCTACCATATATATATAGCCAGCAAATTCCACTCCCTCGTCCACAATGATACTGATGATATCAAGTAGATCAGTGAGTACCAAGAACCCAAAAGAATAGCATACTTATTACAGAATGCTAGAACTGAAAGAGAACCAGCAAAATTTTCCAATCCAGATATCAATCCAATCATTTCTATAGAGCATGATTCCTTTAGACCAGTGGTCCCCAACTCTTCTGGCTCCATGGATTAGCAGTGGCAGTGGCGGAGGGAGGAGGAAGGGATTGTTTCATATGCACAACCTACTCCCATGTGCTCGCCCACTGCAGACCTTTACTGGAAAACCACTTGATGGCATATAAATACCCAAATAATACCCATCTTTCTTCATAGGAATTACTGTAGTTTCTAGTCCTAATACAGTCTCTGTCAATAGTTCTCCCAGGGATTTTGTCTGGAAAATGCCAAAGTTCGATGATAACATGTAACTTTCCTCAATGCTTAATTATCATGTGTTGGGGCTACTAGTCCTATCATTAGATTTATGAGAATTTTAGTCCACCACACCTGGAGGACTGCAGCTAGGGAAAGCTGATGATAACCAGGTAGAGTAAATTGCAAATGGAACAATGGGCTCATTTAAATGTCTGCGCTTTTATAGCCTCTACACCCGAAGCAGTTCCCTCGACACCAAAGTGGTAAGAGAGGAAGTAAAGAAGAAGAAAATCTTTTCCTTATTTTACCTAGTAACATTCAATCTATTTAGGTATGTTACACCCATGTTAATTTAGCTCATTATTGCTATTTCTACAAGAGATGTTTTGCTCTTGTATGAGTGGGTTCTTTCTGGTTGGTATTAATTTCTTTATAAAAGTCTTTCCCCTTTCCAACAAGTCCTTCCAGGAGTTAAAAAATAGTATTCTACCTGATAAGAGTAAATCTTAATCTTTACTTTTCAAGAAGGATGGTGTAGCAAACTCCTCAATAAGTGAATATTATCAACATTTCCAGGGACACTGATGGCCAAATTTGTCTATTGGTTGTTTATTTGTTCTCTCTTCTACTCTTCCCTCCCAAACTTAAAACATAATACAACATATGATATGTCAACACAGAGCAGCATACTTAACTCAAGGTGTAATTAGTTTCTCTTTGTTACTGAAATAGCTATCAGAATTGGTTCCAATTATATGCTGATGTGCATGCATTAAGAATGGATGTAGAAATAGGAGATTCTTTTCTCTAGTCAATTCCAAATTTTCTAAAACTTTTCCTGTAAAATTACATCTATGAACCCATGAAACTATGACATTGCTCTAAGTATTAACTTCTCCCCTCACAAGAGGAAAAAGAACAAACTGCAGACATCATGCAATATGGTTCTTGCCTACTGAGATAATCAGTATAACAGCTTAAACTGTTCCTGCAGCTATGAAACCTAAATGCTTACTATTCCTGTAGAGGTATATATAGTATGTATACATACAAAATGAATAAATCAACATAAAATAGGACAGTGTCCAATTCAAATATTATAAAAAGCATATTATATGACACACCATCATAGTTTTGTATGTTATGTTTTAAATTCTTTTCAGTATTTTTGTAATTTTGCTTTTTGTATCTCTATTTGTAAGCTATCTATTAGATTGCAGTGGGATAAAAAAATCTAGTAAAGAAATAAAACATTTGCAAAAATACAGTTAACAAAATTGGGTTTATTTAAAGTCAGCTAAATAAGGGATGTTTTTTATATTTCTGGAAATCTTTGGGATTGTCACTAATCATCTCTCATGGGTTTGGCAAATATAATTTGACTACCGTATACGTACATATCACTATGTTTACAATCTATAGGTAATCCTCAATTTATGATCACAACTGAGCCCAAATTTTCTGTGACTGTGAGACATTTGTTAAGTGAATTTTGTCTCATTTTATGACCTTTCTTGCCATAGTTGTTAAGTGAATCACTGTAGTTCTTAAGTTAGTGACAAAGTTGTTAAGTGAATCTGTCTTCCCCACTGACTTTGTTTGTCAGACAGTCGCAAGAGATGATCGAATGAGCCCAGCAACTGTATGAGTCAGTTGCCAAGTGTCTGAATTTTGATCATGTGACCATAGGGACACTGCAATGGTCATAAGTGTGAAAAATGGTCTTGTCACTTTTTTCACTGCCATTGTAACTTCAAATTGTCACTAAGTGAACTGTTGTAAGTCGAGAACTACCTGTACACTGTTGTAGGAAAAATGTCCATTCAAAATGAGGAGCCAAAGTGATTGTAGATAAATGCAATGACTATATGGAATTCTTACCAAATAATTGTAGAAGAGCCCTGAACAAAGCAAGGTTTCAGCTTATATATATTTGATTTGTTGTGTTGCACAAGAAAGATAAAGAAAAAGTTGTAGATCACAATGTGTCCCTTACTCTAGAATGTATTTGTTGAGAAGTTGAGAATGACTTTACTACAGTATAGCAGCATTCTTTCACACTGTAAAGATTCTATCCTGCTACATAACATCAACATATTGTATAAACATTATGTTTACACATACCTATTGTATGTATAAATGCTATACATACAATAGCACTTATTGTATCTGCACACTTCTCCTTTTCATACCATTCCATTCGCACTCTAGGAAAGTCTACTGTCTGGTTTCCATTCTGTGTTGGCATCCCAGTGCTTGGGACCTCAGACTGGGCCAAAGGTTCATTTTCCAACATGACAATAATCCTAAGCATACAGTCAAGACAACACAGGAGTGGCTTAGGGACAACTCTGTGAATGTCCTAGAGTGGCCCAGCCAGAGCCCTGGCTTGAATCCTATTGTACATCTCTGGAGGGATCTGAAAATGACTGTCGATTGATGGTTGCTATCCAACCTGACTGAGCTTGAGGATTTGCAAGGAAGAATGGCAGAAAATCCCCCAATCCAGGTGTGCAAAGCTTGTTGTGTCATATCCAAAAAGACTCGAGGTTGTAATTGCTGTCAAAGGTGCAATGGTAATTAAGCAAATGCAGCCGTCATTAAGTGAACCCATTATTCATGAAGAGTGATTTTTGCTGGAAACTGTAAGTAAAATGTCATAAATCCTGCAAAAATTTCATAAATCATGGTCAAAGGATGTTGCAAATGACTGTAAATGCTCACCGGTTACCAAGTGACCAAAATGCAATCATCTGATCATTGGGGGGGGGGAGCAATCATCTGACTATTAAAGATACGTACAATTATGCACTGTGCCAGAAAGAGGAGTTAAAATGTATCAGTGTTTTTATTTAGCCAACATGAAAAGCCATGATGCATTATTACAGAAGTAGAAGCAGTAACTTCAGTTTTGTGCACTACCCATTCCCTTTTGGTAAGGCACAAATAACTAATTAAGAATAAACTAATTTAGAGTAATTGCAATTAAACATTAGATCCCATTTTCAGGTTAAAAAAAAATCAAAACTGATCTGGCTTAACTGAAAATATATCTCAAAGATTTCAGCAGAACCTACATCTAAGTAAATATCCTGAGGATTTAATTACAAATAATAAACATGACATATAAAATAGGAGAAACTGTTTATGAACAACAAAAATATTGCCCCACAGTTAGAATAAATGTACGGAAAGTATCATTTTGCCCAATAAGATTTCCAGCATTTGAAGTTATATTTCACCAAACGTAGGTAAAGCATATTAAGGAAAAAATGCATGTTGCAAATAAAATCATATCATACACGTTTATATAAATTAAATATGATATGATAGATTTGTAGAGAGGCCTGTAGCATACAGGTATTGCAGACAGGATATTGATTTTAATAAAAAATTTAAGTAAAATTAGAACTATTTCTGGTGGACAGGAATCAATATAAAACTTAGTCAAGAAGGCACAACTGAACAATTTTCCTAAATAAAAAGTAGAAATCAGATTCCAAATTAATTACACCAATCAACCCTATATTCACAATTTTGGGTGCACAGAACACACCCTAACTAAATGCACAGGTGAATTAAAAAGAATAACAGGATGATCCAAAGGACAGATCCAAACTATAATAGTATTTTGTTGGGAAAGACACATAAAAAAGATTTATTGGATAGGACAAACAGCTACCGTATAATATTTAAACATCATAAACTAGCAAATTGAGAAAGGATGATCCTGTTTTTTGATATTACTTTTATAAAACACAGTAGCCAGTTTCAGAATAATTTCTATTTCAAAATAAATGAAAAGTATCATAATTGTTGTTTCAGACAGAAAGCAGGTTATCTGGAAAGTTCACTTTTATTTGTATTTCTTCTTTAAATAAATAAATAAGCAAACAAGTATGTTATGCTCCTTCTTCTGAAGTGGCTATAATACTGTAGCTGCTTTCTTGGAAGTAAATTCCACTGAACTCAATAGGACTTACTTCGCAGTCAATATGTAAAGCATCACATTGTAAGTTCCTCTTCCCTTCAAAATGCAACTGATATCAGAATCATGAACATATAGTACATAGCTGAAAACAAGTGGTAATTTGTAGTAAACATAATCAGTACAGAAACATAAACACTATACCCATACTGAAATTATAGGATCAGAGTAAAAACTGCTTTGACTGGAATACTAGATGTTACAGCTACTGTATATCATTTGTAAACTACCTCTTCCATACATATACCCTATTTAGGTTTTAGCTTTTACAATTGGAACGATAATGAAGATAATAATGAGCTATCTGAAAAACTACCTTAGTTTTTCAAAGAGCAAGCTCCAGATCTGAGATTTAGGATACAATTTCTTTCAAAATCTTGGGTCATAAACATTGCATTCAGCATTCCTGTATACATATTTTGACATAATCATTTTTTTTAAATGCAAGAGATATGCTAATGTGAAGTTGGGGAGAGCTGTTTAATCAAACATTCTCTCCTCATTGCACCCATTTCTTACCTGATAATGTCATCATTGTGCCCCAGGAAAAATTTCTGTGTATGTTCTCTGGTGTTATAAACCATGCCGACTCCAGCCACAAAGTAAACCACTTCTTTGCCTGCTGTGTAGTACAGGTTGTTGCGGCACTGATGACCCCTATACCCATATACCCACTCCAGATGGAGTTGGCATCTAGGAGCTGTCCGATCTGCCATGATAATCAACCCCACTCACTGGAAGCACAGAAAAAACTGGAGCTATTGCCCCCAGTCCCACGTTCTTGCTTTTCCTGTTTCCTTGTTATAAATGATCTCAATTTTTGCTCAGCTGCCAAATCATTCAGCTGCCCTTCCTGATGCTGAGGATTTTTAGTGAAAATGCATCCAGAGTTTTGCTCTGCTGCTGCTGGATTCCTAGTGCTGAGCCGCCACCATAATCTTCTACTGCCAAAGATGAGCAGCCGTTGCTGCTTTCCCAGTTTTGCAAGCCAGATAACTTGGAGGGGGGAGCACACGCATTGAGGCAAATTCTGTCAAATACAGCGGAAGGCATGAGCCTCTCTGCATCAAGTGCAGAAAGCTGCTGCTGTGGATATCATTATGCCTTTTAAGTTTCTTGAAAAGAGTAAGTCACTTCCTTTCAAACATGGTTATAGTTCTTAACTGTGGAAAAAGTGCAGCTGACATGAAAAATAGCTTTTTTAAAAGAAACCTCAGCACATTCTGTGACTGGGTAATGAAGAAAGTAGTCTTCTACAGATTTGTAACTCAGTGTAAAGACAAGATATTTCTGAAAGGAAAAAGAAAGATGTTTGTATATATTTACATATATATACGATATCTGAATACTTTTGTGTTATAGTTTACTATTTAAAAATATTGTAGTCAGAAAGGTAACAGTTTGAACTAATTTGGTGTAGTGGTTGAAATGCTGGATTAGAAACTGGGAACTGTCAGTTTTAGTCTTCCCTTAGGCATGAAATTGGAGAAGATTTACCTATTGGTCGCTAGGAATTGAAAATAACTCGATGGCACATAATCAATCAATCATAGGTATGAAGCTGACTAGGAGATTTTGAGCCACTGAGTTTTTCTCAGGCCAATGCACCTTACAGGGTTGTTGTTATGGAGAAAGTAGGAGGCAGAAGCAGTGCCTTGAATTGTACAAAATAAAGGCAGAACATAAATATAATAATAGGAAGTATTAAAGAATGATTTAAAAGCAATGAAATGGTTACTTTTCAAATAAAGGTGGTATATTAACCTTTGCAAGGCTATGCATTATAAATCAAAGCAGTATATTATTTTGCTTTTCCCATTCTCTTCACAACAGGAGGTAATTTTTTTCTCTGTCCTCATTTTAGTGTGGTTTCCCTACATCCACTCTACCAATAAAATTATAATTCATTTGTATCAAACAACGAAAGGAGAGGGATATTGGTAGGAGAATCAGGACAGCATACACAATTCTGCATGGGCATCTCTGTAAGATACACTGCCTATTACAAATTTTCACCAACTGCATCACTGCTGCCCTCTGCACTTCTGGTTTTCTATTCCAGTGCGAAGATAAAAAATAATAATAATAAAAAGGAGAGCCCAGTGTGTGGAGGTGAATCCTACTTTTCTTTCAAAATAAGAAAAGACTTTATTCACTTTAATATATAATTTTTAAGTAATGGTCTGTAATGAATATCAAACATTTTTAACAGAGAGGTTAGCTATAAGTTATACAAGCAAAGAAGCAACCAATGAAACTCCCATAGAGAAGAAACTTGAGTCCCAAAATCTGAGAAACACAGGATCACTTATTTAACACTGGCAGACATACCAGAGTAATAGGCAGTTGGAAGAGAACCCTGTCTTAAATATTTTTTTTAACCACAGGGGAAAAAAAGAGTTTAATAACTTCCTGCTTTTAGAGGCAAGTCAAGGTAATTTGATTGAATTTCACAGTGAAACGAACAATTCCTCTGGGAGTTTCAGAGGAATAGTAGTGATGTTATACTCTGGCAATGTATCAAAAACAGGTTCCCTCAATGCCAAGACTCTCATTTTGCAGTAGCGGATAAACAGACATCAGTCCCAGAATGAAAGTTATGAGTTTCTCACAGATTTCAGTCTTTTAACTCCTTTTGGTTGTTTTATATATCTTGATGCAATGACATAAGTGCCATGAGTCAAACACATGTAGGATGCATCTTTATACAAAGGATGAAAATTAGGATTTTTTTGACTCAGGTTGCAACCTATAAATGTTGGGGTAAGTTCTAGTGAGTTCAAGAAGACTTCATTTTCAGTAAATGTGTACACATGCTGTTAAAACTGATTTACAGGCTGAATATACATTTCAGAGAACTGCCATATAGTTCAATGATATATTTTATATTCTGATAATTGCAAAGTAGACTATAACAATGCATAATTAAACTCAGATATGTGGGCTCCTGTAGGTAAAACCCGTAAGATAAAATATAGTATAGGATTCCTCTTTAGATTGTAATCAATTGTTATAGGACGGAGATAAACTCAACTCTTCAATACTGCAATTCAAATTTTTATTGCTTAAAGTGCTTTGGCAGTCTTCCCTTTTACTGCTTGAAATCTTTTCATGCAGAAAAGTGAGACTAATTGCAACAAGAAAATACAGTGACAATGAGCAGATAGTCTGCATAAGCTCAGAGGCTTTTCTCTTTATTGATAGTCAACATAATCCTATACTAAATAAATCAATTTGGATTAATGGGTTTTATTCTACAAATAGGATAAGGGTCCAAGTAGCATGGTTTCCAATAAAATTATTTGCAAAACAAAATGTTCCATTCAAATATAATTTTAATCATGAAATTATCCAATGGCCTTAGAAGTGCAATGCCCTTCATAGCTTCCTCTACATCGATATATTATGCAGGAAAAACAGCACTGAATATCTTTACAAGACTGATGAAATAAATTTGATAAACTAATGCATGTGAAATACTTTAAAAAGTCTCTGCATGGTACACATTATTACCATAGTCTGAGGACTGAACTCTAATATTGTAATTGAAGCTTGAGAGTAATCAATAAATATTGCATGAATTTAATGTGAAATTGTTTAGTCTGACTATATTCTAACATTTATCCTTGTCTAGAGGGTAAGGCTCCAGATAGATGGGAAAAACAACTTGATTTTGAGCAGAAATTCAATTTGTAAAAAAGAGGTGGTTTTTTCCCCCTCAATCTTTTGTCAATTCCTGAATCAACTGCTTGCCCACTAAAATTGAATAAAAGGCAAAAGCTAGGCATCTGTGAAACTGGAATACCCACAGATAACGATTACTTCATACTTATCCTGGTCAAATCCTTGCTCAAAATCGTTTTCCCCCCCACCCCTGAAATCTAACAGAACCCCAAGGAAGCATCTCCTCTCAGCTTTGCACAGGAGGGAGGCTACTGGTTTCATGCTCTCCAGGAAGCCCAGAAGCAGAGCAGGAAGGCAAATAGCTCTTCCCAGCTGCAACTCTCTAGTATCTGGTCTGATTAAAAAAACAAAAAACAAAAAACAACCTTCGTTATGGAGAAGAGTAATCTTCTCTGAAAGCTGTCTGAGCTAGTGACCATAATCATTTTTTTCCAGTTTCACAAACTAAATGCTGTATGAAGGGGGATTTTCTCTAGTTTTGTTGTATAGATTTGGTCTATCCCAGATATTATGAAAAGGAGAGAAAATGTCTGTCAAATTCCCCATTCCATATTAAGTTTTTGTATATGTATGGTCCGTCTCCCTCCCCATTATATATTTGCTTGAGTAAGATTCACTAAACTGAGAGATTTGAGAATAACCCTTTTGCAACAGCATGCAGAATAGCAAAGCAAATAATACCCTTCCCCCATCACTGTCCACATCACCCTTGGCTGTCAAGGAGCTAGCATCACTCCACTCCCCTAGCAATACAAATAGTGATAATAAAGTCATATTTCTGATGGTTTGCTGACACCCTCACACACACACACACAGACACTTCTGATTCACTAAATTAGCTCCCCGGACATGGCCACTTCTCTCCCTGTACAACGGTTTAGTTCTGAATAATCTAGAATTATAGAGCCTTTCCAGAGTAGGGAAAAGGACTTCGAGCAATTTTGTACGATTGCTGTGCAAAGCAACCTTTATGCCGATAATAACATGGCAGATTAATTATCCCTGCCACTATTATTAACATTATCAACCCGAGGCGGCTTCCCACGAGCAACCACCCCACAGACCGTGATTTGACAGTCACCTGTCAAGAGCAGGAGCAACGGCTATGAACCAGGAATCCTGAAAAGGAGGAGGGAGGGAGGCAGGCAGGCAGGCAAGCGGGAAGGCAGGCAGGCAGGCAAGCAAGCGACTGCACCAGAAGGCGACTGAGCCGTACTCCCACCTCCTCCTCCTCCTCCTCCTCAACTTCTCCCCAGCCCATTGCTTTTTCTTCCCCGCCCTGCTCGCAGCGGCACGTCTCCTAGGCAGCCTTAGCATGAAACCGCCTCATCATTCGACGGGATGGGCAAAGAAAGCAAAGCTGCGTCATCGCTCCACTAGCATCTGGTAAATTCCCTTGGAAACCCCGCGACTTCAAGGTCCCGCCTCCTTCAAATCGGTTAGGGTAGAGGCTCATGGGAATGGTAGTTTAATTCGCTTGTTTTAAGGAGCCTCGGAGGAACTTCTAGTCCCTCGAGCGTTATGCGCGCCCAGCTGGCTCTTACCCGCCTTCTTTCCGCTGTTGCTTCGGAGACGCTGTATGAAGGGGGCTTCAGGCGCTTCTCATGAGAATGACTTGGTAATCAGCGAGAGATTCAAAAGCTCAAAGATTCAAAGGACGAGCGGATACGAACGCATAAATCTGGACAACTATTAAATTGCAGCACGACCGGTTTCGCTATCGCTTTGCTGCCATCTAATGTTTGACCTGAATTTTGCAATCAGGTTTTCTTTAGCCTTTATTATTATATAAGCTGCAAGCAAGATCACAGAACATAGAGTAACAGGGTTGAAAGGGACCTTGGAGAGCTTATAGTCTAATTCCCTGGTTGAGCAGGAGATCTTATACTATTATAGACTATTTCTTCTTGAAAACCTTCAGTGTTGGAGCACCCGCAACTTTTGGAGGCAAGTGTCTACTCAGGCGACCTGACACACAGATAAACCTTCAGGTCGCCTTAACGACTCACTAAAAGAATGCAAATGACCAACCCATCAAACTTTGCTTACATTTGTCATTTATTATTGGATTATTAATTGAATCCTTACAAAACCAATATGCATTTCCTCTGCATTCTCCCAGCTTGATAACTATAGGCAGAGATTTGCAACAAAACAAATCAAAACCACTGTGTCTACTATTTCTTTTGTAAGCAAGAATATTTTTCTGTTTTACATCTTCCTATATATTTTTATTTATTTATTTTTACATTTATATACCGCCCCATTCCGAAGACTCGGGGCGGTTTACAGCTTATAAGCAA
>JANHFL010006276.1:4422-30148 GCA_032468155.1 Oxyrhabdium leporinum
CCCCACCCCCAACCCCCCTAACCGCTGCAGCAAGATACCATGGTCGATGCAATTTCAATTATCTTAGCAGTACATAACAGACCTGGTTTATTATTTATTTATTTACTTGCTTATCCAGTTATTTAAATATTCTTAAACCTTGGATACCAATATTGTTGTTGTTTTCCTTTTTATACATTTCTTATAAATGTACTTGATCTTATAAATGTACTTGATTACCACTAAGGTGGTAATCTTTTAGATATTAGAGCATATGTTATTGCACCTTCAGTTTATAGCCCATTCACATAAAGATATGGGGAATAATATCTTATACAGTAACTCTTCCATGACACAAATGAATCTATTTGGTGTCAGTAAGATCCTAGAGAGGCTTGAATTAAACCTGCAGTTTTATTATATATATATATATTGATGAGCCAGTATTAAAATTTAATATAAGTTCAAAGAAATCAAGTAAAAATGTGGAAATTTTAATTTAAAAATATTTTAAATTTAACAGGCATCCATGTCAAGATCTCTTCCAAGTTATACAGCTAAATTTCTGAAATGTCCCTCTCACTAGAATGTAATTCTTACTTGAAAAATTGGTTCTCCTCCCAGATCTATGACAAACTCTCAAGTAATCATCTTACTATGACTATCTTTGTTATATCTTATCAAGGCATATGGGTTTAACATGATGACTTGAATAGTCAAAATTCTGATTTAAGCCCAAGGCCATCTCTCAGTGACTACAAAATCCATCTCAGGAAGCTTTCAAGGCCTAAAGCCTAACAAGATTTCCATTAGGCTCTTTGGTATACTTACTTTGGCTTTCAGAAGGTAAAGCAAATAGTCTAATGAATGGAAATAAAGATTCTACATCCAGAAGGTTGAAATGTTAATTGACAACTAATTTAATATACTCTCTAATGTGAACTTGATAACAAAGTTGGCCTTTAGGAAACACTTTACAGATGGCAAGGGCTGATGTTGTAATCAATAATTATGTGAATTACTAATGCAGGCAATGAACAGTTTCCTAGCTGTCCAGATGGAGAGGCATTTTGCAGCAATGTATCAGGAAATGAAACAGTTGATCCTGAAAATTCCAGCTGGAACAAAGCTCTAGTCACTCTGATGTAGCTGAATAGTTGGAGGGTCATGCTACTCACTTCCCATCTCTTCAAAGACATATGCACCAGTTTAACTTTCTGAACTGTTATCAGTCTCATTTAAATGCAGTGACTCATGTAACATGCCCTGAATCAAACCTGCATGTAAGCCTTACATCTTAGCTGTATTCAGAGAGCTGGACTTCATCAAATGAATGAGCTATATGAAAAACAACATTGCTAAGGCAAATGGCCAGAAAGAGCCTCAATCAGATAGTAGACCCTTTGGAGACTCCAATTATAAGGAAATGTGCATTTTTATTTCCCCATGTAACCTTTTCTGTCTACTATACTGACTTGCAATTCTATCTGGAAGAAATGGATGAAGATGAAAAACTGCTGTTCATATCCTCTAAAGATATTTTGGATCAAGAGAGGATGATTGGCAGTGATAATCAGGAATGTACAGGGCCTCACAAACAGTGCTTCATCTCCATATAGTGTTCACAGCTCTTAAAACAAGGGTGATATATAGTGACAGGAAATAAGATGCCTGACTGCCCAGTATAGCACAAAGTGTGCAGGAACACCGACAAATGTTGCCTCAAAGAGCTGCGGACTGTATTTTGGATCTATTTTCTGCCTCAGCAACAAAGCTGGATGGGCAGGGATTTAGTCTACAATAAGAACTTAGAATAAATGAAAGTGCCAGTTGGAACACCCAACAATTTTCTGGAGTCCCACCCACAGCTATAGGGTAGAAGAAGTGAGTTCTTTTTCCTGTAGGAATACAGCCTGCAGAACCATGATAACTGGGGAAATTGGCTTGATGGCATCTTCTCAAGTTCTGCATTGCAGGTCATAATGAAGGAAGGAAAAGGGGAAGAATGACATGATAAAGAGCTTTCATGCAAGAATTAGGGCAGAAGCATTGTGGTTTGGAAACTGTGGTAAGGAAACTCCAGGCTTTACTCATTAAAGTAGAGTCTCTTGGACATTTTGAATTTCCTCTTTCCTGGTTTTCAGCAATCTAGGCTGAACTGTGGTTTATGAGATAAACTATTAGCAGATATCTCTTCCATCTGTTGGCAGTTTATGTTTAATGTCCTTCCTGTTGCTTCCACAAATTCTCCTCTCAATCTCTCACAAACCTAGAGGACGGCAACCTAAGAGCCAATTCTGATTTTAAAAGTCCTCTGCAGCTTCTGCCCTGCAATACTTAAGCAATTAGGAAGAGCAGCTACTCCATGTGGAAGCACCTCTATGGTACAGGAATGGGACAATTTGCCACAGCCAACTTACTGCGGCCATGACCAACTTGCCATGGTCAACTCACTGAAGCCAACTCATCCTGGACAACTCGCTGCAGGACAACTTGCCATGGCCAACTTGCCATGGGCCAACTCACTGTGGGACAATTTAACAGTTCTATTTAATTATTTAAAATAAAAAAAAATATTTCCATTTTTGCCATTCACATTTGATTTTCCCCCCTCCTTTTGCATCTTTCTTTAATGATTCTATTGCACCATTCCACCATTTGGTATTATTGTAACTCTTGTCCGGGAGTGAGTGTCCTGTGGCAAGTTAGTGCTGGCAAGTTGGCTGTGATGACTCAGTCATGGTGAGTTGGCTCTGGCAAATTGTCATAGACCCCTACGGTACAGTTCCCAATTCATGTGAACACTTAGCAGCCCAGTGCCTTCTTGTGGGTTTGACTACACAGAGTTGAGAGGAGAGTTTCATTTGAAGTATATGTCCAGCATTTTACAGAAGACTATTGGGACATCAAAACAACACATGGATAGAGATGAAATCCCACTGGCTATATATTTAAAATTCAACCTTCCCACCCCACCACTTAAGCAATGCAGTACATAGGTTAAGGGGTACTTTTGCTGTAGGAAAAAGGAGGAATTACTTCTCCAGGTGGCGAGACAGAAGAAGTTTCATGGAAACTAGATTTTTTGGGGTGCCAGAAGAATAAGCATCCAAAATACCTGCTTCCTTATTATCTCTGTCACTTATGGATAGCAGGACAAGATAACAGGAGAAAACGTATGAGGGAATGGCATCCCACAGGATAAAGAAGCTGTTAGCAAAAAGTTGCTTCTCATCCCTTCTTTCTTCCTTGAGGAAAATAGGAATGTTTGGTGCCAGGAAAGCTGGTAGCCTTGTAGCCTGCATCCTTTTTCTTCTCTAGCCAATATTCTTGGCAAGAAAGTGGAAGAAATGAGTTTTTGGTACAGAGGGAGATTCCTGCTTTTCCAGCTATCAAAAGGAAAATAGTCCTGGAAATAAGCTGTCAGGTGTCAGGTCATAGGTCAATTAAGTGCATAATGTATATAGAGGGATTATATAGTATATATATAGTAATGACTATAAAAGCATGCATTGTGCTAGGAGAAAACTGCTTAGAAGCTTCACACTCTTATAAAAATATGTTTTGAAATATAGACATTAGGAAAAATATGAACCAAGCAAAATTTGCAGTTGGAAAAAAAATGAAAACCTGTAAAAAAATCAAACAGGGAGATTAACATACTCTGGTTTACCAATTGAGGAATCAGAACACTGACTGATCTCAATAGTAGGAGCAAAGTCAGGTAACTCGACAATTAAAGAACTATCCAAGAACTACCTATTTTGAGTAAATAAATAACTACAGTTTGGATTCCTTGGGAATATTAGCAAATATTTTTGGTGATGACCACTGTGCCAAAACACCATAATTAAACTCTGTTTCAAATATTTGCCATGGTTTAAAAATAGGATAAGCTATGTACATGGAGAATGGGAATACTGCTAGCTTGAATTTTGATAAGCTGAAATCTTTGTGGTGTAGAAAGAGCCGGAGAGAGAGAGAGAGAGAGAGAGAGAGAGAGAGAGAGAGAGAGAGAGAGAGAGAGAGAGAGAGAGTCTGAAGAATTATCTGGTTTTGCTTTTGTTCAAGCCATTTAATAATCTATGTTTGGTGTTTGGAAATCCCTCACCAGATGAAGTTCTTGCACAAAGATACTGATGTACAACTTGTGCCAGCAGTTATTGCTATTAACTTCCTTTATTTAATTATCTGATTTTTCACACTCTCTGTCTTCTTTAGAAGTAAAAGTGATAGGAATGCATTGTTTGGGTGCATTTAGACTAGACTTTTATTGTGCTATTACCTATCATGTTCACAGATTTGTAAGAGAGAACAGGTCTACATATCACTGAGTTCCCTTGCTAATCCTACAATCTTTTCCTGCTGTTTCCTCTGTTTGTTTTTCTCATCACAAAAGATCCACTAAGGAAGCATTAATTTGATTCTGAGTGCCAGGAGCTGTTTCCACTGGGAGCACCCTCTAAGGCTTCAGAAAAAAAAAAGTTAAAAACTGAAATGAAAATATCTGATTAGATTATTTAGACCCTTATGGGGGGGGGGGGAAACTACACATTCCAAGCAAGGATAAGAGCAAATGTCTTTTGATTTAGTTGAGGCAGATACTTGCAACAATCTTTCTAAGGATAAAAATGACTGTTTATCAATAATCAATCAAACCTTTAATTAATATTTTAATAAGGAAGAAATTTTAACCAACATTTTTTATAATATCACAAATACATCAGTTTGCTAGAAAAAATAATCCTCTCACCCATCTACCCATCAGTAAATAAGTTGCAAAAATAAAATCACAAAAGTATTAGAATATGAGCATATGATCCATATCAGCTAAGACTGTGATGGCGAACGTATGGCATGTGTGCCAGAGGTGGCATGCATTGCCCTCTCTCTGGGCATGTGAGCCATCGCCCCAGCTCAGCTCCGCCGTGCATGTGTACGTGTGCCTACCACCGGCCAGCTGGTCTTTGGGTCTCTGCCACGCATGTGTGGAGGTGGGACGTGCGCGGGGGTCGCATGGGCATGGAGGGGTAGGGCACACATGTGAGGGTCACGTGCACACGCACAGGGGTTGTGGGGGTTGCACATGCATGCACAGGGTGGTGGGAACATGTGCACATTGCATTTTGGGGTTGCGCATGCATGCCCTTTGGGCACTTGGTGCTGAAAAGGTTAGCCATCACTGAGGTAAGAGGTCTTCACACAACCCCATTTTCCTTCAATGTTCAATGAAAAAATGAGAGAAACAGGATGAATCCTAAATAGCTAAAAAGTTCAGCACTTCAGTTCAGCCTGATGCCCACAACCTAGAAGACTGATCCACTATCTCAACAAAGACCTATATTTATTTAGGACCCTAAACAGTGAATTGTAACTATTGAGTAAAATGATAAGTCCTCTGAGGATATGACCAGGGAATGTGATCTTATCATCTTATCTTATTGAATACCAAGAACAGATGTATAAAGACCGCATAGCTTCTCATCCTTCAAAATTTTCTCAGACATACTAGCTTACAGTTCCCAAAACCTGTCTCTTTTAGTCACAGGCAGCATGAACTGGAGGCTGAAGTTAATTTCTTCATTAAGAGAAGAAATTTTTTATTTCCTTTCCTTTTCCTCCCCCCCCTCCCAGTTATTAATGTTAACTTCTATTTCATTTAAAGGAGAGAAAAATATTATCTTTATGGGCATATCAATCATCATACATTCCTCAAAAACATGCTCCCAAGCTAGCCCATATCCAGTTGTCCAGAGGGAGTCAATCTTTGAGATTAGAAATGAAATATCAGCAATTCAGGTACTCTGTGAGGCAAAAAAAAAGACAAATCATGGACTGTAGCTTTCCATTAGCTGGAAAACATTCTCACAAGCTTTGTATTGATTTTATAATTCATTATTTCAATTAATACAATGCAAACAACTTTAGGTTTCATTAGCAACTTACTTCAGCAAAGTCAATGCATTTTTAACATTTAATGATGCATTTTTAAAAAAAAATGAAGCAGTAAAAGTGAGATCTTTATCTTACCTTCTAAAAAAGCAGGCAAGAGCTATACTGTAGGTGGAATAGTGTACCAAGTAACAGATTTTTGGACACTTTTTCTTACAGGTGGTATGCAGTCTATAGGAAAAGTAAATATATTTGTATATATAATCCATGGGTTTAAATATATCATATCATTTATTTTTATGAGCTAGTGTCACTCATAATGTAACCTGTCAAGGTGCAGTATACCATTTATACCGTCAAGAAACAAAGCAGTTCACAAAAAGGTTTGGGTATTTCCAAACACAAAAGAAAGTCTCCTTCTATCAGAAGCATGACTTGGGACAGTTTGTATAAAAATTAATGATTGTGTCCAGAATCCAGTCCCTTTCACCATGCTATCAGTCTTCATTGCTCTTCAAAATTTGAGGTATGGTTTGATTTTCTTATCTCTCCTGTCCCTCAAAAGATGAAGTAGGCAACAACATGCCAAAGATGTCAGAAACTAATACAGATGAACAAGCAAAAGAGGCCCAGCATAGCAGCATTTGTACAGCAGACTATGGGATGCATTCACCATTCACACCTCTTTACATAGGTGTACACAACCAATGGAAACGTTTAAGCCCCGTCTTCATTTGATTGCATTCTTACACCCTTCCAGTCTGAAAGAGATAGAGACTAATAGAAGAATTCAACCTTATGTATGTATGCTACACTTCTCTAGCTGAACTGTGTTTTGGCAACTCACTTGGGACTAGCATGGACAGGAGGGAGAATAAATCCTAGCTGAATTGAAGTGAGCTTCTCTTAATGCATATTAAACAGACATCCATTTCATTTTACTATTGAAATATAACTTGTGGTGATCAGAAGGTGACTCCTCCAGCTGATGATGAGAGTCAAGCAAGTGTTATATTTCACACTGCATTTTCTCCCAAATATTATTTACCAAGAACATCAATCATACATCACACTGCATATATATGTGAGAGAGGGAGGGAGGGAGGGAGGGAGGGAGGGAGGAAGGAAGGAAGGAAGGTTGGTTGGTTTTGGGAAATATTAATAGCTCATGATCCTTATTGGATGAGTAAGTATCAATCCTGTATGAACAAAGAAACTCATCTTCTTCAAATACACTACAGCCTACCGATATTTAAACCAATATCCACTACTTTTATTCATTAACTCTTCATCTGACTGTAACATCAACATTTAATTAAGTTACCCTTGGCATGAGAGGATAGACAGAGTCTAAATTTAGTGTTTTTCCTCACCATGTGAGAAAGAGAAGGAAAGAATACAAGGGAAGTCTGGTTGCCTGTCTTTCTCTCTTCTCCAAGCCACTATGCTTCTTTCAAACACACCTCCATTCTGACTATGGAGACAGCTTACTACTAGCCTTCTTCCTTCACTCCATGTAGCCCATTGAGGTTAAGGAGCTCCTGAAAGCTGCTTGTATTTCTGAATTTCTGTCCCTTCTTCAGTTCTAATCTCTGACATCAGCAGCATGTCAGAAGTTCCTTACTCAAAACTTCACTTTATTCCATTCAAAATATGATGACTAGCATAACTAGCTTTTTAAAAGGCTGAGCTGAATACATCTGAGGTCTGATTACCAGTAACTTCGTAACTTCCATTTTCCATTATTGAAAAATATGAGGTAGATATCAACAACACATCTGCATGTCTTGACCATTAAATGAATACAGAAGGTTGAGATATTTATTTATTCATGATAGCCTTAGAATCAATCAATCAAACTAGCTAGATAGCTATCTATCATTTTATCTTCTAAATAGGGTGATTAGGAGCATCATTTGTATCATCTGTAAACTAGATCAGTTTCTCAATCTGGCTCCTATAGTATACATATGGCTGAATATAGACACTGGTGGTATTCAGCCGGGTTGCACAGGTTCAAGTGAACTGTTGATTAAATTACCCACCCACCCCCGCTATCAAAGTGGATCTTGGCGCTGCGCTGCGCTGCAGTGGAGAAATGGGCAACGGAGCAGCCGGTGTGAAGGAACAAGGCAGCTTTCCCTCTTTCTTCTCCCTGCTCCTCCTCCTCCCTTCATGCTGGCTGTTCCGTTGCCCATTTCTCAATTGCAGTGCGGTGTAGCTCCAGGATCCGGGGAGGGGGGTAATTTAAGAACCGGTTCGCTCAGGGTGATGTTGGGCCACGCTTCCCATGACAGCTAAACTGACCCTGGGTGAACCGGTTGTTAAATTATTTGAATTCCACCACTGGATATACAGAGTGATTAATGCCTGTTTGAGAGGGAGAAGAAATGAAGTATCTTCTCTAGAAGAGACCATATTCAGTGACCATATTCAGAGACCATATTGGACAATTTTAGTTCAGTCTTTGGCACATAGCCATGCTGGCCACGTGACCATGGAAATTGTCTTCAGATAACTCTGGCTCTTTAGGCCAAGAAATGGAGATGAGTACTGTGCCCTACTGTCAAACAAGACTGACAGGGAAACCTTTACCTTTTAAAATATTAAGTATTTGATTTAATAAATACATATTATAACATAAAATTCTTGATATGGAAGATAGTACTAATATCCCATTGCTTAGAGGCCACAAGTAAACTTGAAGCTTTTTTTGGGGGGGTGGAGGGGTAGATCCTGGAAGCCCAAGTACCTGAAACACAAATACATGGGATTTTTGCAGATCTTTTCAGGAAATGAAAGAAAAAGAAAAAGAGAGAGACGGGAATGTAATGGGCTTTACAGATCCATTAAAGTATAGTAACTTCATTAAATAAACTGGTGGGAAAGTCTCAAACTTTCTGTATCCAATGTCATCGGACCATTCATTCTTCTCACAGTTGTCTAAAGATGAATTTTTAAAAGTAACTACCCCTGACAGCTACAAATCTTTTGCCTTTATGATATCAAATTAAGCATAATAAAAACAGATCACTAAATTAAAATAATAACAATTTAGCTGAGATGCTTCTATTGGGCACCAGTGTTGTCATGACTAGGGGAACAAACATTCAATGTATTCAAATAAAAGCACAATCAGAGATTTTGTTAAATCCGGTGAGTTTTAGCCTGTGAAACTATGAGAAGAATAAATTACTTTGGGGGATAGAAACTATATGTACAAGTTTAGCCTTCATTATAAGATGCTGAAGATACTGAAAAAGGAAGTAATTAAAATACAACAAAAGCAGACAGACTTACAGTCAAACATATAATAGCAAAGCAAAGCTTTTCAATGAAACAAAGCATACATGCATCAAATGCAAATTGTGATTATGATTAGTGGGTTGGCAAGCATTGGGCAGCTGACTTTTAAGGCTTTTCAAAGATCCTTTGAAATCGCATACTAGGGACCTCCATTTTTGTGGGCAGGAGGAAAAAAGATCCAATTGGAAGTCTAACATCATTTCATGAAGGTCTCACACATTGGCTCTTTACCTACTCACAAAATACCCTCAACAGCACCCAGGTCACCTTCTTTTTTCTAACTAGGTAAGAAGAAGGGTAGACTGCAGACCCATTTATTTTGCAAGATCAGTTATTCCTTATGTGCAAAATGTAAGGACCCTCTTGGAAATAAAGAAGATTCTGCAGCCTAACATTTTGCTTTGCAGTATACTGGCTTCCTGTTTAAAATATTTAACAATGCATACACTTTCCATTTAAAAATTCAAGCAAACATTTGTTTGATAGGTACAAGTGTATGTGTATGGGGGGGTGGGGTGTCCACAGGGAAATGAGTGCTTGTGAACACCACACTAGGAACTCCAGTCCTACGTTTTTGTGTACAAAAAAAAAAAGTTCACTTCATACCTGATAATCAAAATAGGGAAACCTATAGTCCATGAAACAATGTTGGAGTATAAGTTTCACTCTCCTTGGCCACCAATGATGGTTATATAAGATGGTAGGATATGGCCAATATCCAGCAACAACTAGATGGCTGAAAGTATCCCACTGCTGCCACATAGGAAAATTATAGTATAAGGTGAAGATAACAATCACTCTCCATTGTAATTCATTATCCATTGTAAAACATTCAAAACAATATTTTATTTAGTTTACCACTGTTGTAAATGTTTAGGAGAGTGGCTAAGCATCCACCTGGGTGCATCACAGAGAACAAACTTACTCAAAATACAGAAGAGGTACTTTAAAGACTGGAACATTTACAAAACCTCTTACAAGATGGACTGAAATATTGGGTCTTTTCTCTGCTACCCACCAATTTGAAAGTGAACCCACATAGACCTTTCTTGCAATACCAATGCTGTACATTTCAGAAAATGAAGCCAATAATGCCCTGGAAGATAAGACTCCATGATGACATACCATCATTATTAGGACATTGTGTGGTTGAGAAAAAGATGACTGATACTACTTCCTAGGACCATTCCTTTTCAAAGCACAGAATAAATGGCCTGTAAACACTCCGATGAGCCACAGTCTCACTTTTAAACTGAACAAAGGAGAGAGGAGAAAGCCCTTTGACCATCTGATAATCCAATTTGTAACTACAAATATCACAATAAAATAATTTCTCTTTCTCCACTCGCTGAAAGTTCCTGAATTTGCCTCTCCTACCATACGTATATTTATGTTCTCCTTCTGTTTATTGCCAGTTTAATGGAGAATAACTGAGATAACAATACTGTGGTTTAGAGAACAATGACTGCTAGAATAAACAAGTGCTGAGAACATGAACAGGAAAAATGTCGGAAGACTGAGTAATAAAAAAAAACCTGATGATCTTGCATATATTTGATTGAAATGTCAGATGCCCTATTAATGATGCTTCATCTGCAGCCATGATTCATTAATGCATGCTGTGATAGCCTTTTTCTGAATGCAATGGGGCAATAATCTGCGTACAATAGCAAAGACCTCCCCCCCCCCCCAAGCCTTTCATTAAGGAAAAAGGAGAGAAAGTCAATAGCTAACTTTTTTTAAAAACTTTTGGAACAAGAAATATCTTGATGTTTGGAGGTACACAAATCTGTAGCATACATTTAGGGAAAATAACATGATTGTATAATTTAAAAAAGAAGAAGGAACACATTGTTAAGCACTATCATCCCACAGAACATCTGATAGCAAATCCTATACTGAACATCAAACATGCCTCTTGCAGAACAGTGAGTATCTAAATTAAGGATAAGACTACTCAGCCACTGCTTAGGAGGTGTTGAAATGACTTGGGGTTATGCCAGAAACTCTTCATCTCAGGACATTTTCAGAAACTGCAACAATCTGATGTTGTTGACTCAAATTTCTCAACACTCAAACGGTTTTCTGATTTAATGATTAAATCAGGACATCCACCAGCTTTCTCCAACGTGACATTCTTTAGCAATTTCCATGATCCACAACCTGTGTGGCTGATGAGTGGCAATTCTGGAAATGATATTCCCAACTCATACAGAGTGTCACAGGAGGATAGTCTAGATTAGCACTTGTTTCACAAAGAATCTTCACAAAGGGGAGACCACCATTCATGAGACATTACAAGTTTGCTGACCATATCCCAATCTAATCTAATTTGTTTAATGGCCAATTTTAATTTTACTTTTCCTCCCCATCAAATAGCAGTTTCACAGGGTGTTTTGACTCAACAACAATATTTAGAAAGTCAAATATTAAAGAGCTTTAAGTAACTGGTGGCAATTGTATCTAAGCATGATGTCATACTGCTGTCTGATGTTTGATCATTTCTTTTAAAATCACTCTTACAATGGCTTTTGGATTTTCTTAGGCAGGAAGACAGCCCAAGGGGAGGCTCAACTAACCACATCTCAAAGGCATAATATCCACATAGCATTTAAAGCTGTTCTGTTAAGGAGCCCTGGTGGTACAATGATTAAGTGCAGTATCGCAAGCAAATTCTGTCCACAGTCTAGAGTTTGATCCTCACAGGGCTCAAGGTTGATTCAACCTTCCATCCTTCCAAGGTTAGCAAAATGAGGACCCAGATTGTTGTGGACTATATGCAAATAATACTTACATTTGCAAACTGCCCAGAGAGTGAAATGCGGCAGTATATAACTCTAAATGCTATTGCTATTCTGAAAACTGAAAGCTACTTTTTGGCATTTTGCCAGTGGTTGATAAATATGAGAAAGCCACTCAGAGAACTTTTTAAATGAGAACAATCATGTATTAAAATTCCTTTGTTCTTTACATAATTTGCATGTAATTTCCCTTTATGTATTGGTGTTCAAGTTAACCAGAATCCTCTGCCTATGATTAGGGCTGTCAATTAAAATGGTTAATCTATCACCTGTCTTTTAACTGAAATATTTAAATAAATATTCGTATTACCAAATATTCTCACTAAATGTAATAGTCCTTTAATATTATAGAAATGAATTGGTAAACAATATTTTGTTGGTATTAAAATAATAGGGAGGATTTTTTTTGGGGGGGGGGAGAGTTGTTGGAAAACCATGACACTCATTATTTGAACAAAATGTCTTTTTTGGGGGTGGAGATCAAAAATAAACTGCAACTATAAACTTGGGAACTATTTAGAAACCAGCAAAACCCTGAAAAACTGCTACCAATGAATGTTCATCAAATACTAATAGTCATAAAGGAGGATGGAGCTTAACAAGGATATTTTTTGCATGGTAAATGGTTCAAATTCCTAAACATCTGAACAGTGTTCACACTGAATCAAAACACCACCATCAAAATAAACACCACAACCACTATCATCCTATTTTAGCTAGGTATGGTTATTTTGTGTTCACTGTGGTTGAAGGAAATCTACCACCGTTTCATATTGGACCATGAAACAGCAACTGATTTAGCATGTAAATTAACACAAGACTTTTAAAAAGTTTAGTTTTTCCTTCACATTTAAAGCAGATAGCTCTGAGATTGCTTTTTTATTGTTGTTGTTATTACTGGTAGCATTTTAAGACATTTCTTTTAAAGCTGTACTGAAAACCTCAGACCAGAAGACATCCTCTGTATTGTTGGACTTCAATTGCTGTCACCCCCAAAAGAACATGGCTAGTAGTCTTAATGATGCCACGAGGAATGAAAGCATATATTGCATATACTTTTTGGTATGAGTAAGCTACATAAAATAGGCAAAACAGACCTATTTTCTGCCTCTCTATTTAACAGCATAGGTGACCTGAATGAGTATTCAGTCTGAGATCAATTATCAAAAAATACCGCCATGCTCAAAAGGTTACCCCTAAAAGGAAAGAGGCAATATCTAGAAGAATTGCCTGTGGTATTCTAAAGCAACCCAGAGTGTTATTCTCAGCAGTGAGAATCAAAAAGCTCTGGGCAGAGGATTAACATTATAAAATGAGCATCTCATGGGAATAGGGCAGCTTCAGATAGACTTCTGTATAATTTTCGGGATAAGAACAAAGTAGGGATGAGTTCTCAAAGATAAGGTCCTTCTCAACACAGTCTCTACAACACTCTGGCAAAAAAGAAAAGAAAAGAAAAGCAACAAGTTTCAAACTACTTACTGTTTGGATCTACATTTTCACAAAGTTCTGTTTTTGCTTCCCCGTTGGGCCTGTCGCTAGTTTTGTGTGATAGTCGTGACGACATGGTGGCTGCTGTCACTACTGCTTTGAAGCTACGTTTCCGCTTTTGGACATTTAGTTCAGGATGGAAGATGATGATGTAAACTTTCGGCATGTAAAGCATCCCCAGAGCCACTGAAGCACTTAAGTTCATAGATATTGTAAGGGTGGTGGTTTGTACATAGACCTAGGAGACAGAAATGGAAAAGACACCATTGAAAAACAAGGAGTGGGTGCAATAACTTCAACAATGGAGGTGCCTTTTATGCTACTCCAAACAGATCTTCTGTATTCTGAATTCCTCATCAATAACAATTTGTCAGATACTCATGTTATTTAGGTTATGTATGGACTTTTGGTCTACACAATCAATCTGAGGCCATGTGACAGAATTTCTTCTTAAGCTTGGTACAAAATTAACTTGATATTTATTGTAAGTGAATTTACTCAATACGTTTTCATAGATGAAAAAAAATGTTTCTATTTATATCAATCATAAAATTAACACATTTGTTTGCATTTTGGTTTAGACACTGCAAATATACTTGTATTTTTCTAGAGAATAAGTTGTCAACTGACACTGAAACATTTAAATAGTTGGTATCGAGATTTTTTTTTTAAAAAAATAGAACTATAGAAAACTTAAGAAACCAACAGAATTTGATTGGAGTGATTGACAAGACTCTAATGGACTAAAATAAAGAGTTCCTTTCTTCCCTAAAAGCTTTTTCCCAGCCAATGCCCGTAGTTAAATCCAGCCCTCATTCTAAAACTATATGGATTCCATTAATGATTCTTTGAGCAATATTTCCCACATATCCTCTGAGAGGGCATTTGCTAATAACAAGAACTTATGGTGGAGGGTGGGGGCTCTTATGCAAGTCTAAATTCTGGGGGAAAAGATCTTATGGACATTCTCAAAACATAGCTGCTGTAATATGCATGGGCAGTCAAAAACCACGAGTTTCTATTGTAAGAACCATATAATTTTAAAAAAAGGACCGTTAAGTCATTGAGTTCAAACCCCTTCTCAGTGGAGATATACAAATAAAGACATTTCTGAGATTTATAGCTTAGCAATTGGTTCCACTGCAGAACTAAAGTTTTCCTTAACATTTAATTGAATTGTTTTGTTGTAATTTAAGAATACTATTCTGTTTCTTATACTCTGAGACAAAAGAGGAATAATTTTGCTGTACATAGCAACCCTTCACATTTTAAAAGCACTAACATATTCCTTTCAGGAATCTATTGCCAAGCATAAATTTTCTCAATTTTCTATTTCTCACTGTAAAATTTAGTTTCTTGTTCTCTGGTCATCCTTATTGCCCTTCTCTGAACCTATTCTGGTCTCTCTGATTTTTTCTTAAAACGTAATGCCCCAAATGAACACTGTTCCTCTAGTGCAAGGATGTCAAACTCGCATTGTCACAGCGGCGTCATGTGACATATTGGGACTTTTTCCCCCTTTGCTGAACTGGGCAGGGGCGGGCCAGCACATGATGCATCCGGCCCATGTGCTGCGAGTTTGACACCCCTGCTCTAGTGAGTGCTGCACAATTTAGTGCATCTATTACTTTTCATAATTTGGAAATTATGCTATGATTGATGCAATGTAAAATTGCTTTTCCATTTTTAGCAGCTATGTCACACAAACTTCCAAGAGTCTTTTTACATCTTTTGCTAAACCATATATGTGTATTCTGCACCAATGTATTTGATTTTTTTTAACTTAAATGAATAATTTTATATTTGTATCATCCTTTTATTTTCAGTCCAAATTTGCTAAAGCAATTTTTACATTTGTTTTTATCTTTCACTATGCCACTCGATTTTGAGCCATCTACAATCTCATCAGTACTTTTCATCTTTTTGTCCAAGTTATTACAGTAAATATTTCAGATTCGCAGGTTTAGGACCAAATCTGATGGAATTAACTCAATAGTTCCCCCAATTTGATGAGAAAGCATTGATCAATAACTTTTTAAGTACAGTTTCCAAGCCAACAGTGGATTCACTTAACAGACATCATATCCACCTATTTTAAGATAGTTTCTAAGCACACAATTTACCCTTTTACAACAGTTAATCTCTGGTTTGACATTTATTTGCAGTATTTGCTGATCTGTTTTTAATTTAATATATATGTGACTTTCTGCGGGATATCATGTTAAGCAATTTAAGCAATTTGAAAGAACCAATATTAAACAACATGAGACCAAGTGTCCAAAGACTCTAATTAACCAGTTATCATGTCATTTCATATAGGCCCGAGGAAAGAGCCAGGACTCATTTAAATAAAACTATTGTGTAGGGGGGGGGCATAAAAATCTCTGCGTGGGCAATTACCAGAGAATGCCAAATCTGACTAATCATATGAGATGTTTAATTATAGGAGACAGATAACCTCCTCAAAATAATTGGGCTTATGCCATGTGGGCCTTTATAGGTGATAACCAGCATCCTGAATTGTATCCGAAAATCTATTTGTAAGTAATACACTCAAAAAGAAGTAACATGACATGGCCATATTAAAGCTGTTTTAACATGGACAGCTTCAGCTTCTTAATTGTTTTCAAGGACAGCACTATGTATAGCATATTTCAGTAATTTGCATTGTGGTTGTCTTAGGGCCTCATAGTTTAGCTACGCTGCAAAAAAAATGGATTTGTGTGAAGGCCTACTTGCTCCTTGACCAAGAGCTATACATCTAAGGAAACCCACATGTTGTGTACCAGTCCCAAAGAGTGTAATACAACCCAATCATGACTGAAGATGAAACATCTTCACACTCGTATGATCCATATGATCACAATCACTCCATTTAGGGATCAAATTGAGTCCATTCCTTGCCATCCAGCTTTTTGATACCTTCATAGGTCAAATGCACTTTTTGTCAAGATTTAGTTTTTTCCAAAAGGATGTTCCAGGATTTCAAAACTCTAAACCCTTACTCCTCCCAATAACATCTCTTCTGCACATTAAATCTGTCCAATGCATTATTTTGACTGCAGCCAAAATAATGAGTCTTAATTCTTGAGAAATCAAGGAAAGCAAGGTGGACAACCTACAATTCTTTGCCAGACACTCCCTAAGCCCTCTTGTTATGCTCTTGGATCTCCTTCTAACCATGCTTCCAAATTTAGTGCCATAAAGGAAAAAAAATAGAAGCCTGAGTCACCCTATTTAGAAATGATAAACCCATATTAGAATAAGCATTAAAATAAGTTACCCTAGATAATATTTTTAAACTGAATTCTCCAATCTCCCTCACTCTCCAAAATGAAAGACCAAATTAACCAAGATTATCCTGGCCTTTTCTATGGGCATGAAGCATTATATACATTTCTCACCACCATATCTTAAGAAGGAATTGTTGAATTGGAAAGGGTTCAAACAGGAGTAATCAGGAACATTTAGGGATGGGGGTTAACAAAACAGTCAAGATGGTGGCCAGAAGCCCAGAATTTAAGCTGCTCTTTTTTGCATGATTAAAGTGCAAAAGCAGTTGTCCTAAATGAAAGTTTATAGCAATTAGCTCCTTAGTTTGCAGTGAAGGAGACATAAAGAGGTTATATAAAAATCACGAATGGCACAAATAATATGTATAAAGAGATTTTTACCCTCTTTCATGTTGCTAGAGTTATTTACAGGAAGAAAAAAACTTACTTTTTTACACAACATTTGGTTAAACTGTGAATTTGGCTACCCACAATGAAAATCCAACTGGATAAATGAGGAAGCGAGAATCCAACTGACCAAAAGAATTGGGTTGCTTCATGGAAGATGAAACTATCAATAGTTAGTACTATAGATGACTATTTAGCACTCCCTGAGTGAGAGGTAGCATGTTTTAAAGTTGGAAGAAGCTTTCAGTCTTCCAGTCCAGATGTAATGGAATGTGTGTTTAACATAGCCTTACTGTAAAGTAGAATCTAATCATATTTTGGGAGGGCTGACACCAGGCTAGCTAACTTCTCAAATGCATTTAGTTGGTCAATTCATAACTCAAGGGCTAGAGTAAATGAGACTCTGGTCATATCCATCAGGGTTAATTTCATTCTTATTTTATGCATAGCTGAAGGACAATAGGAACTCGTTCTATCAATGTGACAATGGTCATAGTGTAGGACAGTAGCTGCTACTAGATGGCTCCAAAATTCCCTTCCTACAGTGCTTTGCATTCGGAGAGCTTGTGATAGAATAGTGCTTTATGAAATGGCTATGGGAAGATTGAAGCAGCACATGGAAAAAACAGCATTTTTTAAAAAAATGTCAAAACCACATGCATTATAATTCTTTCCTGGCACAGAAATGTGAGTCAAGAATAAATGCCAGCTCTTTTCGTGCCATTCATTCTTTTCCTTCCATTTCTAAAAGAGAATGAACATTCTAGGGGACCAAACCAGTCAAGCACTAAAACATGATTTTAGCTTCCATCAAGTTGAATAAATCCTCTTCTAAATCTTTTTATATGCTAAGAATTAAGAGCCTGAATGGGTCACTTACCTGTACAAGCATAAAGAACTAAGGATGAAAAATTATTAAATCATGTTACAGATCACAGGGGCTTTAAGATATTTTGCAAGTTTCATCAAATCATTTAATCATTTAATCAACTAATGCTTTAATTGCAGATTAAAATTTGTCTCTAATTTATTCTTTCATTTGGTTTATAGAAGTATGTTAATTCATTCTTATATGTTCCAAATATAAATGAACATGAAGCTCAGATATAGCTGTCCTTGAAATTTGAAAAGAAGGCTAGCAACTATTTTGCATTTTAGGACAGCTTTGTTCAAATATTACCTCAAATAATAGACTAACATAAAATGAATAAATTCCTATGAGTTGCAAGCATGTAATTTTACTTTTTTTCTTTCTCTGGAATAGCTATAGTAAGATAAAAATAGCCTACATACTCATTTTAAGATGATTTCAGTGCCTGAAATGGAAATTAATATTAAAGAAGAGTCAATAGCCAAAGTACTACATACCAAAAAAATTATATGGATATGACTGTACTTTTTAGACTTTGGGATGGCAGATGATAAGATCCCTCAGTCCAGGAGTATGATTGTAGTTAGTGGAGAAGAGCCTTGAAATTCATGAATAGATTTGGAAATGATAACATGGTGAGGCCAAAGGCTCAAGGGAATTACTAATAGCACCAATTTTTAAGAAGGGTCCTTTGTTTGACTAAGACACCCAGTATTGGAACAGGGACTATGAGAAGTCCCTGTTAGATATGAACCAAAGAAAACTTGAAATGGTCACTCCAGAGATGAAGTGCACTAAATTCTTCATGCTGCTTCAGGAATTTGTGAATGTAGGTAGATTGGAATATGCTACTTTATATCAGATAATTATATGATATTCAGGACATGAGATCATAGGAAGGAATGGAGTGGCAATGATACTCAAAGAGACATTGTTATAAATGTGCTGATTTGTAACTAAATAAATGACAGAATCATATCAGAATTAATGGTGAACATCAAGTGTTATACAAGGATATGGTTCTATAACTTACAAAATCCTGCAAGAGCAGTAAAGAATTCAATGGCTAATTGCAAAAGCTGGAAAATGAAATGGCTAGCAAAGACATAACCTTTCTAATTAGCAATTGCAGTGCGAAATTTGAAAGAATGGAGCAACTTAAAATTAAAGGAAGAATTGGATTAAATAAAAACAATGATGCCAAGTAAATATTGATAGACTCTTTTTAAGAGACTCTTTGTTCATTGCCAGCATGTCGTTTAAATAACCATCTACTCAAAAACTCAGCATCTTTAGAAGTACAACATTGCAATAAAATCATAGGATACAAAATGAAAAGGTTCAGTGCAATCAGCCAGGGGACTTCTATATGCAGATTGTTGTCAAATGTACAAAATAGGCACGTCTGGTACGCAGTTTGGCCTCATGGAAAGAATGGTTTTGTTTTTACCTTTGGTTTTATTGATTTTTTTTTGAGCTGGCTAGGATCATTATCTGAGATAGGTGGTCATATAACTTCTATTAATCAATAAATAAATCACATGCAGTCAAAATATATCAGTTCTATAAGAAATGGAGCTGATATGCTTATCTTAGGCAATAAAATACCTGGGGATTTATGGAAAGACATAAGGAACTCTTTTAAAGCTGAATTGGAGAACAATCCAAGTAGGTTTCAAGTGCAAGGAAAAATAGGGAATGAAAGTTTGGGGCTACTAGGAACCATATTATAAGAAAGACATTACTGGAAAGGATGGAATCAAATAAGGCTGCCAAAAGTTTAAGGTATGTGGATGGCACCCTTTATGTTATATAACATAAAAGATGGAAAGGACCTTATTATAAAAGAAAACTGAAACATTTATCTATCTATCTACATACCAATTATACTATTTCCTTTCAGGATAAACAACACTATACAAAATGCAAAAGGTGGGGAAAATACTCATTTTTGGCAAAATTGAGATGCATAGAAGATGGAAAAGATAATGGATAGATTAGATTTTTGAGAACAAAGTCATTTTCAGAATATTATAGAAATTGCTACAGTATAGATTAGCAATGGAGGGCAGATCAACACTAGAGGCTGAGCTTTACTCAGAGATAATCCTAACCCTAACAAACTCTGAATCAGTGAAGAACAAAAAAATATAATTGTTGAAGATCATCCAGTCAGCTTAGTAGTAGAATACCTATCTAATGTGAACCTCCTTACCTCTAATTCAATGTTCTTCCCCAATGCCTTAGAACAGGGCTGTCAAACTCCTGGTCTGCGGGCCGGATGCATCACACATTGGCCACACCCATGCCCGGTTTACTGAATGGGGAAAAAGCCCCGATACGTCATGTGATGCCACCGTGATGATGTGAGTTTGACACCCCTGCTTTAGAATCAGGAAGGTTTGCCTTCACACACCCAGGGCTCAAGTCATACAGGACGTAATAATGAGAGAAAGAAAGTTGAGAACTTTAACAGTACCCCAAATAGACAATTAATTGCTATACAGCAGCAGTCCCCAAGTTTTCCAGCTTGGCACCCGGGCATTATGTGTGTGTGTGTGTATGTGTGTGTGAAGCATTTGTGCATGCCCGCATGTGCACAGCTCTATTTGTGCAAGTGGTGGGTACATGCACTCACTGAATCCATGAATGGATCATCACTCATGAGCGCAAGTGCTGTCTGCTCATGCGAATAGAGCTTCACATATGCGCGCTTGCCCGCCGCTCGTGGTGTCCAAGTTTCTAGTAGAGCAGTTTCTAAAAGGCCATGGCCCGGTAGTGGACTGGGGGTTGTAGAGGAATTCTTTGCGGAGAATGTGGCAGCTTCTTAGCTTAAACCTCCAGAAATAGGGGGAAACTATTAGAATCTGCCGCAGGAGCATATCCTCATTCCTGCCACTTCCATTGGACTAAACATTGAGTTTTTATTGATTTTTTTTTCCACACATACAAACACTGGGGATATCTCTGGTATGTCATATCCTATTCAGATACTGGCACTATTTCATCATAAACATTTCTATACAGAAGGGATTTTTAGAGCTGTAAATACTATTCCAAGGTCATATTTTACAATTATCTCCATTAAAGAACAACTGACTTTTTGTACCAGCACTTTGAAAAGAAATATAAAGGAATGCTCACTTTTTGTTCTTAATTATTTCCATCAATTAAGGTATTTTGATAGAAGTTAATAGCAGAAAGAAGCTGCCTATTTATAGGCTCTACTAAAATGTTGGATTTATTTATTTGTTTATTATTTAAAGCTTCCGGTATCCTGCTTTTAAAAAACCTAATTCTTACAAAATTTATTGCCATAAAGAGTACTGATAAAGCAGTAATGAAATACAGTTCATTAGGATACAGTCCCTGATTGAGGAAGTTTGGCCTAATGACTGAACAAGCAAATACAGTTTCTGAAATCCCATAATGAGTCTTCAACCAATCAATCAGAATAGAGCTGGAAGGGACCTAGGAGGTCTTCTAGTCCAATCCCCTGCTCAAGGAGGAGACCCTATATCATTTCAGATGGATGAGTGTCCATTCTTTTCTTAAAATCATCCAGTGATGGAGAGCCCACGATTTCCGTAGGCAAGCTGTTCCACTGGTTAATTGTTCTCACTGTTAGGAAGTTCCTCCTTAATTCTAGGTTGCTTCTGTCCTTGATTAGTTTTCCTCCATTGTTTCTTGTCTTGCCTTCTGGTGCTTTGGAAAATAGGCTGACCCCCTCTTCTTTGTGGCAGTCCCTCAAATATTAGAATACTGCTATCATGTCGCCACTAGTCCTTCTTTTCTCTAGACTAGCCATACCCAATTCCTGCAACCGTTCTTCACATGTTTTTGTCTCCAGGCTTTTAATCATCTTAATTGTTCTTCTTTGCACTTTTTCCAAAGTCTCAGTATCATTTTTGTAATGTGGTGACCAAAACTGGATGCAGTATTACAGGTGTGGTTTTACTAAGGATTTATGAAGCGGTACTAATGCTTCATGTGATTTTGATTCTATGCCTCTGTTTATACAACTAAGGATTGTGTTAGCTTTTTTGGCTGCTGCTGCACACTGCTGGCTCATGTTTAAGTGATCATCCACCAGGACTCCAAGGTCCCTCTCATAGTTACTGTTTTTGAGCCAGGTTTTGCTTAATCTGTACTTGTACCTTTGATTTTTCCTGCCTAGGTATAAAACCTTGCTTTTCTCCACATTAAATTTCATGTTGTTGGATAGGGCCCATTTTCAAGTCTGTAAAGATCTTTTTTGATCTTGATCTTGTCTTCTGGGGTGATGGCTATTCCTGCCAGCTTAATGTCGATGAGTTCCCCTTCTATTCCTTCATCTAAGTCAGCCCCTCAAGTATTAGAATACTGCTGTCATGTCACCTCTAGTCCTTTTCTCTAGACTGGCTACCACCATTTCCTGCAACCATTCTTCATGAGTTTTGTCTCTAGGCTCTTAATCATCTTAGTTGCTCTTCTTTGCACTTTTTCCAAAGTCTCAACATCTTTTTCTGTAAACTGGATGCAGTATTTCAGGTATGGTCTTACTAAGGATTTATAAAGTGATACTAATACATTCAAACATAACATGCTTAAATGCAACCCAGGACTCCCACTACTACCATCCTGGATCTTTTAATCAATGATGTTGCAATGTAAACTAGAAAGGAAAGGCTTGTTCACTGTTCCTCACATGTGAAAACTACATGTGAAGGCATTTCTTGAGCAGAGCTAATCAATGAAGCCAATCCATATCTGAAACACTTCTGGTGAATTTATTTGATCTTCCACTCTACTCCCATAAAAAAGCTGAAGAATGAATTGAAAGGGGAAAAAATCTCCTTGGTTTTGTATTTTCTATGCATTTTTCTTCTTGAAGTATTTACAAAAATGAGAACACTCCTGCGTTGTGTATATTTAATGTTTCCATCTATGCTGACTTCTTGGATCAGCAGTAGTGTTCTTTTATTAACTAAGACTACTGTTGTCAAATATTGAATATTATGTGTAAAAATCATCGCCAAACATACAAGTGGGAAGAATAAAGAGCTGGAATATTTTATTTTAACAAATCAATAGTTAAAGGTTTTAAAGGATGTTATGTTGTTCTTTATGTTCTTATGATGAGAAAGTAGAGAAAATATTTTTCCAACTTTATTGGATACCTCAGATATTATATAAAAGATTTGGTGATTGGCTTCACAATGTAAAATATACAGTAAAGGAATAAACAACTATATACAGTACCTTACCAAAGTATCTTGGTTCAGTTTAATATCCAAAAAAATATAAATATTGTGTTGAAAAAGAGCATTCTGGTTTTAATATGTGAATTTCATTTTGAATTATATATAAAAAAATAAAATTGATTAAAATATATGAAAAAGCTATGGATTTACTGAGCATGCAATATGGGTTATTTTTTTATTCCTTGACTTTAAGGCATATGTCATTCAACCAATTATTTTTCAATACCACAAAGGATGTTCAGTAGAAGTTGGATGACCACTTTGATTTGTTAGAGTTACAAGATGTCTCATCCTTGTCCTAATTTAGTTTAACATTTAAAGGGTTGATTAATATGTTGTCTGGAAGAAAAAAGTTTTAAATATGCTAATGTGATATCAAATTATGTATTAAACATTCAGAACTTATCAGCGTATGAAGAACACCAGGTTTATTATGCATGGACTATAGGCTCAAACTGTTCTACTTTGGTGGAAATACTTTGTCATACCTGATTTAACACCTTTGATTAAAGGTATGTATTCACTCTGCACTTATTTATTTCCTCTTTCTTATCTTCCTTTTTCTCCTCCTCCCTGCTCCCCTCCTCTTCCTTTTTGTCTTCCTCTTCCTTCTCTTCTTCCTCTCTTCTTCTTTCTTTTCCTGCTTCCTTTATTTTTTTAAAGGGCTGCAAGAAAAATATTATTCAATATTATTTACAGGGAAAAAAACAGTGGTATCCTTAAACGAATAATATGTTCATTCTCTGCATATGAACTGGCTGTCTGATGAGGTAATGGAAAGACTAAGCAATATTATTGCATGCTGTCAGAATTTAAAGATGTGTTTAAAAACTGAGACATACTTTTACATGGAGACTTTACCTTTCTCTTATTTACTTTTAGTGTTTTACTGTTCATTTATTTCATTTTCTGCTTTTTTACATCATAATAAAAATAATTAAAAAATTAAAAATAGAGGTAGAAAGACCTTTATTCTTCACTGTATCATATATTATTAAATATTAATATATTTTCTAGGGATCACATAAATCAGTATGGCTCAGTTTTCAATGGAGTTCCCCAAAGGAGTATTGTTTTCTTCTTGAATGGTATCCCACACTATCTTTTTCACATAGACAACTGTGCTAATGAATCAAAATCTAGCTTTTAACAACCCTGCAAAAGTAGGTTTTAACAACCATACAAATAATGTTCTTCTTTAAGGTAAGGTAAAATTCAAACATTTATTTTTTTTAGAATATAGATAAGGTGAAACACAACTTTCTCAAGCAGTTATTTTTTTTTTTTTAAGATTCTAATCATTGTACAATATACAAGGCAGACTTGGATTTGTGACTCTGGGTGGCATACAACGAAAAGTAATTGTAAAAAAACAATAATTTTTAAAACCAGCAATTAAATTGTAGTCAAATTAGCAGAGATTAAATATTTTAATAGACAATAAATCTGTCATACTATTTCACTGTCTTGAGATCTCCAAGTGTGTTGGTGCAACTATTTTTAAGGTACTTCCTGAAGGATATTAAAGATGGGGCCAATTTCACTTCAATGGGGATGAGGTTCCAAAGGACCAGTCCATTGCAAAAAAAAAAAGCCTATCTCTGGATCCTGCCAAATGTAGCTCCTTAGCAGAAGAGTTCCTCAGCATACCTCTTCTGCCAGACATAATAGAACTGGCAGATGTAATTCAATGGAGGTAAATAAACCTAGCTCTATAACATAAAAGGCTTTAAACTTTAAAATGCAGTTTATAGAGTGGAGATATCATATGCTGTTCTAGAGGCACACTAAACTACCTGCACTGCTGCATTTTGTATCACCAGCTGAACTTTCTGAATACTCTTCAAGGGCTGCCCCATGTAGGGTGTGTTGCAGTAGTCTGTCTGGGAGGTGACCAAGGCCATAGGAGGTTCAGCACAGGTTGTGTATGAGTGTCTCTCTTGTCAGGGGTTGAAATTCCTGCTTGGATTTTGCAGGGAGATTTTCAGCTCCACAGCAGAGACTCCCAAGGTCTCCCACCTCCTCTACAAGGCACTCCCATTCTTTATGTGGGATCGTATCCACTTCATGACCCACAAGGTAAACGACCACCACTGGGGTTGCAGGGACTGCAGACATTGAAAGAAACAGCCATGTAGGTTATCTTGCTTCACTCAACCACAAAGATTCCAATTCCAATTGTTATTGTAAGTCCAGGACTATCTGTAGAGTTGCAGCCTCACACGCTCCAGGAGCAGTTTCAAGTAAGACATATAGCACAGATGGTAAGCTAAAGCCTAGAAGGTTATTAAATTCTTTATTTACATTTTGATATATGGATAATTCATAAATAAAAGAAAGATGTTCTAATATTTTCATAATTGTATAAAAGTGTGCAGCAGGTCATTCTAATCTATCTATCTATCTATCTATCTATCTATCTATCTATCTATCTATCTATCTATCTATCTATCTATCTATCTA
>JANHFL010006276.1:30248-41059 GCA_032468155.1 Oxyrhabdium leporinum
GTATGGTTCTTTAATAAACTCTTATTTAGATTGTTTACAATCTGAGTGCTGAGTGAGTTATTTGAACTTAAATGGAATTTGTTTCTCATTGTATAGAAAATAATAATAATAATGAAACAATATATTACAGCTTTTGGAAGCATCTGAATAATAAATGCAAGGTCTAGTTAATCCTTAGGTTCTTATACATGTGTCTTTTAACTTTGAGACTTGGACAATCATATCCAACTGGAAGAGCCTGGCAAATTTTAATTGCCTCAACCGCAAACATTTTGACTATAAAGTTGAACATTAAAATGTATTTGGAATTTACCTAACATTATTAAAGAGTTAAGTCAGATAACAGTTAGAAGGAATAAATGTATAATTACTGTAAACCTTTCTCTATTTAGTGATACATAAGTTTAGCTCTTTATGGAGGTTTATTTTCATATTTTATGTAGATTTATTTTATCCTAAAGACTCACAAGGACTGTGAAAAGAAGGGAAAAGACCCACTGCATCATGAAATTTATTAAAGATACTTAGGTAAGGAATAAATTAGATATATTAATGATAAACAATTATAATTTTAATTACCTATTATGGAGACAGAAAGTAAGATCAGCATCATAGTTTGCAGGACAGATTTCTCCATAGCATTAAGGAGTTAACCTCCCCTCCCATTATCTCATTACTGAATGGATTAGATAGATCAAGTTTAATTTTACTTTTTAAAGTCCTCTCTTTATTATTTTTATAAATAACTAAAAGTGCCATATTTAATATTTTCCCTACCTCAATTCTGTAAGGTGAATTGGGCTGAGAGCGAATGACTGCTTTCATGCCTAAAATAGGACTATAATTCACAGTCTCCTAGTTTTTATCCTGTCTTCAGTACCCATGTAGTTTATATGTTACATTTTTATTAACATCACTTTTGCTAAATAATTAGCTATCTTATACAAAGATTAGACTAGCTGTCTACAAAGGAGTCAATTTCACCTTACTATGTGCTTCCTCCATTCCTTCATCCCGCCTTTCCCAGCTCTACCCCTAAATTCTGTGTTTTCACAAATATCATAGGTATAGAACTTCCTCGACCTATTGCTTTGTTTATTGACTGATCAATTGATTAATCAAATTTCTATGACTGTTCATAACAACTCTGTTATTTCTATAGAGCCAGATTTTGTTTAATTTCACAAATCAACAAGTTTCTCTTGCTATGCATCACTTCCAATGCTTCTAGCCAGCTGCTGGAGGAGGTTCCTGACATATGAGATTCAAAGGCAGAAATGTTGCATCTATAGAATTGTTGGACAAGAGCTCAAGGTAACCAAAACTCATAATGTGCTACCCCATACACTCACACATATACACCAGTGTGGTTTATGGAGAGTTTTATTGGTATTCCCCAGCAGTTCTCTTCACCTGGCTTTAGAACTGTTCCAAACGAAGCCAGCCGCAAGCAAATCCACATTAATCCCCCACGCAATGGCCAATTAGTCCATAAAGCAAGTAGCAAGCTGCTCAAGAAAGTAAATCCAAAAAACAAACATAAAACACCCAGGCAAAAACTGAAAGTACATCCACGTTAGTTCAATGATTATAGGCGTTCAGGATTTCAAAAATCAAGCAGGAAACACAAACAAACACACTGTCATGACCCACACACATTGTTCCTAGCAACACCTCCCTCTGCCTGCTGTGCTAAATAGCTTCGCGGTGCAGCCCATAAAGAGGAGTGGGGCCTTCTCCCGAGCAATCTGGCAGACCTCCATTTCTCTGCCATGCACACTCTGAGATCCACCATGGCAGGTAGTTCCTCCCTCTCCTCTTCACTGGCCTACAAGCTGTTCCCAGCCAAAGCCTGTGATTCTCTTTCTGCTGGCCGTTCAGGGTCAGTAATTAACTCCATTCCTGATGTGCCAGGAATGAGCTCATTCTCCCTTAAGCTGACCTCTGAGGAAGATCGGAGGAGTCATCCAAGGGAGACGACAAGTGACGGAGCAGGACCTCATGATCTGTTAATTAGTTTGATTTATAGGCTTTCAGAAGACTTCTTTCATTTGCAAATCTTCTATGGTTTTCAACCACTTTTACATTTCTTAGCATAATGGGGGATAGGGGAAGAAAACCCGTTCACAAATAAACATTAGAATAGCTTCCTATGCTGTTTGGTTGCAGCTATTTTTTTTTGATTCAGAGGCAATAAGCAGTCCAGTATGGGTAATCAAGGCTTTACTCCAAGACAGTATGAGAAATAAGGAAGAAACAGTAAAATACAGCTTACAAATATACAACACTAAACCTAAAGAAGCAATGGCATCTTACTAACATCTCCCATCCAAAACAAAAACCCAACCAACGATAGATCCTTTTTCCAAGCCAGCAGGTGCACAGCTCCTCCCAGGTTAGTTCTGCTCTGAGGCTTGCTTTATAGAAATTTCTGACTGGTTTATATAGATCACAGTCAATAATGAATCCCACCTGTACATGACTGATCATTTTTGCCAAGGACAAGGGGGATGGGTATATCCCATAAACATGTCCATCTGCTCATCTCATCTCATCTTATCTTATTCTTGACAGTGTTCATCTACCTATGCCAAGAGAAAGGCTGTGCCAAGGGCAAGAAGCGTCTAGTTTATATCAAAGGTGCTTTTTCAAGAGGCAACTGGACTTTCTTTGTTTTTCCTTGAAGATGTTTCACTTCTCATCCAAGAAGTTTCTTCAGTTCTGACATTCTTGGATGAGAAGCAAAACGTCTTTAAGGGGGAAAAAAAGTAAGTCCAGTTGCCTCTTGAAAAAGCACCCTTGGGACAACCATGACCTGGATGACAGAGAATCTCTGTAGACATCTTTATATCAGAGGGTTATAGCTAAGAACAGAGAAGATCATACCACCCTACCAAATGTTTCATGCCAGGAATGAACAGACTAGATAAACATAGTAGCTGCTTGAGGTTAACTGATATAGTGTAAGTATTCAAATATATTTTACTGTGTAGTTATTATATGGAAGTATAGAATTATATCTATGTAAGGGGAAGAGGGGCACACCACTGTCCATTTCTTCTTTGCCAATTTTCCAGAAGCGGCACCATTATTGCACTTCCTAATATATTTTGCCATATATCTAGAAGCAGCCCTACAAAACATCTACCTACATTAAAAACACTGAACTAAATAAAAATAGTTGTGTTTTGTCTTTTAGGATATTTCTTTTTCAAAAATAAACAAACAAAAAAAATCCTGGGACTAACTAGATAATAAAAACATAATATGCACATCTATAACACTTAATTCTGAAAAGGTAAGAACCCTTTTGCCATATCTAATTCTTATTACCACAACTATGACTTTTTCCATTTTATTTATGCATTTAATTCTGCATTTCTTTGAATAATCAAGAATACAAGGAAAATCAGTTATAGCAGAAAGGAAGAACTATGCAATCTAAAGGCAATATATATATAGACCACTAGGTCCAAAAATAGATTTCAGAAGCATTCCCAAACTGAGATGGCCAACTGAGAGATCTTACTCTAGCTTTCAACATTTGTTGAAGACAAGCAAAAAGAGCCATTCTAAAAAGTTCTGAAGGTCCAAGTATACGAGATAAAATACAATAGTTTAGGTAACCAATGCTCAAGCATTTTAGTAATCAAAAGTAATATTCTTGCATTCCAAACTTCATTGTATTCACACCGATGTGCAAAGAAGTCAGTGATTGATAATCCTGACATCTGAATAATATATTTCAAATAATATATTACTTATGATTTCCATTTATGGCTTTTTAAAAATTTTACAGTCAAGTCACATCAATACTAGCCTACTGAGGTTTGCAGTTGCTATACTTTAAAGTGGCAATTGAGTTACAGAGTTATGCTAAGTTGATTGCTATGCTGCAATGAAGTTCAGTGAGTTTTACCAATGACTAATGATGGCTCCCCAGGGGACATTGGATGAACAAATGACAGTAGTTATGATGATTGAAGCTATTACTATACAGAATAACAAGGCATGCAAATAGCCTCTATAGGTTTCCATGGGAATGTCAAGGAAGCATGTTGCACTACCTGATTTTCAATTCAATACTATATAATTAAAGAAATAGCAATCTTCTCTTTTAGGTAAAAGAAAATGACAGCAAACTATTTTCACCACACTTACTGTTTAATACTTGGTAAGGCTGTGGGGTCCACTGCCGAGTGTACTAATTTACTATTAAGCTAAAGAAGCCTTGTACTGAGATTGAGTTAACAAGTTGTATCATGATGAAGAAAATGTAAGCTTTGGCCAAACACAAACTAAAGAAGTGTAGACCATAAAAATATTTCAAACTCTGTTCCTGTATATGCATATTGCATATGAAGTTCCATTAACAATGGCATTCATAATAGCTGGTCACATTTCACAGTTTCACTGATGTCAGTTTTACCCATCTTTATTTTTCACTCTTAAAAGAATTACTTGAAAGCTTTAAATTACACTAAGACGGGATTAGCGTTCCCACTGATTTTTTTTAGTTTAAAAAGATGGAGTCTGCAGCCCTGAGAGATTAAAGTTTTTGAAAAACAATAAAGAAAATACACAGTCTCATAGTTATCACATTCAGCTCTGTATGTCTATGGAAATTCTCAGTCATCCAGGTCATAACTGTCCCAAAGGTGCTTTTTTTAACCCCTCGTTCAAACCAGTGGTCTTCTCTGTCCAAAATGTGGACTTTGCTGTCTTCAAAAGAGTGGCATGTGTCTTTTAAATGCAGATGAACTGCTGAATTGAGTACTGATGTGTTTGTTCTTCTATGTTGTGCCATGCACTGGTTTGAAAGAGGGGTTCAGGAGGCCATCTATGTCAAAATTGAACAGCCCTCTCTCAATAGGGGGGGAGGGATACAATATCATCTATCTCCAGTCTACAACACAGTCCTTTCAACGGTTCCAAGAAGGTTCCACACCCATTTGCACCACTCAGGTAACTCTGATGACACCGGTAAACCTCCAGGTGACCTTAAAAACCTGCTAAAAGAATGCAAATGACCAGCTGTCTGCAAGGAGTGTAAATCCTTCCATTCCCCACCATAAAGTCAGAGCTGAAGAAGCTTGTTGGATGAGAAGTGAATTGTCTTCAAATCAGAAAATTCAGTTGCCTCTTGAAAAAGCACCTTTGGGACATTCAGCTCTTTACTTTCCTTTTTGCTTTTCTTTGCTTGTTTCTTTTCTTTTCCAGAAACTACTGCAACCATTTCAAGAACAGATGTATCCCACCATAGGTGTCATATAGACATCATTTTTCTCCTATGGCCGAGCTAACCCATTTTGATGCAGAAATAGAGCAGAATTGCATTGTGAAAACAGGAGGACGGAAGGATGTAGTTGGAGAAATTCTGCTGAGCTAAGCTGCATAACGGTTTACTCAAAGATGAAATGAATATCAAATCTGACTGCATAGAACCCAGAATCTAATTTGATACAAAATAAGCAAAGAGTTTAAGACATTTCTGAAATGTACTACCTTTTTATAGCTCAATATAAGTTACCTGCCAGGGTAATGTGAGAAAAAATAATCAACCTGGAAAGATACCTGCTACTTGGAAACAGTAGCAATGACCTGTTCTGCCTTACAGAACAGTAAAGAATGGGGATAGCTTAATACATAATTAGTACACGGAGCTGAGCTGCATTTGGTGAATTGAATTAAGAAAGGAAAGGCAGGGAATTAGGAAGGCAATATGAGTAATTATCTTCATCTCAAGCACTTATCTGAAGGCTGAAGATAATTATTCCATATAAATCTGCACAGAGAGTTCCTCATTCAGATCTGTGCTTTTATCTTTCACGTGACATTCACCACCATCACCACATCTCTAAAATGTTATTTTTAATAATGTAAGCCATTATTACTCTTGATTGAATTTCTTTATTCCTTTTTGGAATAGGGAAAAGAAGATCTGATCTTTATCTGAAAAGAAGGCTTATGGAAGGTTCCTTTGTGCTTATATGAAAACTGCCTGCAGTAATAATTCATAAGATCAGAGAATGCCCTCCTCTTCCTGGGCTAGTCCTACCAAGAAGAGAGCTTGTAATCTGTAGACTCTTGTGACACGGAATTTACTTTTATCAATTACAGACTTCAACTTGCTACGTATTAATTGTAATGTTGAATAAATTTCATTGAGCAATGTGGAAATCTTGGATACATTTATGGCTGAGGAAAATTAATTAGCTGTCAAATAGACCTAAGCAGGTGATGAATGCAGGCAACATTCAAAAACAAATCAGTAAAACAGAAAGTCCCTTTTTGATGAATATGTAAAATTTCTCATTCCGGCAAAGTATCTGTCATAAGATACTTTGATACTAAGATAAAGTATTTTAACAGGGAGTCATTTGCCCAGGGAAAATGTGGTAAACACCTCTTTGTCTACTTCTGACAGTCTGAAAAGCGACAGATGATCTTTATAAATGAATTAGTATTTTATTACTTTCATTAACTAATTATATTGTTATCTGTGATGGGAAATCTTTGCCATGCCAGTCTGCAATCCAACAAAAAGGTAAAGGTAAAGATTTCCCCTGTCTGGTCGTGTCTGACTCTAGGGTGCCAAACTTGCATATAATTCATTGACCCCAAATTCTATCAATCTAGGCCAAGCTAGATTCTATCAATCTAGGCCACACTTGTAGAATTATTATGACACGTACAAACTGATGGTGCTTTTTGTTTTGTTTTTTTGTCTGACACTTTTTTAAAAATGACTCTTAGGTGAGAATGGAAACAAGGCAAAAGGCAATCTGCAGATTGCTTTAATAATCTAATCTTGTGAGGGTTGAGTGGCCACAGATGACCAATATGTGAGCGGAAAATAATCATTTAGATGCCACAAATTTAAACCTTTGAGAGCATAAAAATATTTTATGTCTTCCGATTCATAATTCTCAGCAACTGTTGTGTATAGCTTCATTCATGCCTGCAGCAAAGATGCTATCAAGTTGTGGTCAAAAAGCTTGATAAACCCTTATTTTTTCATCTGATTTTAATGTCTTTACAAGAAATATAAAATCTCCATGTTTGTCTATTTATTTCTCCATCCATCAGCTTTTCCAACCATTGATCCATCCCTTCCTATTCAGACTATGCTTGCTTATCCCCCGCCCCCACTACACTTTTGGGTTTTCTCTGCCTCATTCCTTCCTGACTCTGATGTTCATGCAGTCATGACCTCTGAGTGAGCTAAGCTCAAATTGGTTTGAGACAATTATAGCTCCTCTTCACATCTCTTTACTGAACACAAAGAGAGTGGGAAAAGTAAGAGGTCGATGGGCATAGGGATGTAGCCATTATCTGGTCCGTCAGCCTTTACTCTATGTCTAGCCTTCATATGTTCAATAGATTTCTGATTTGCATTATTAATGAAATATTGTCGTGTAGTTAAAAGAAAAATGCTCTATATTTTTTTCTTAAAATAGCAACATACCTCCCTGCAGGAATGTAGAAGCTTTTCGGAAGACATTGGATGGTAATATTTTTTTAAAACTATGTGAAGGTAAGTGTTTTCCTGCTCTTTCAGAGGAATATAACAATGACAAAATTAACATCAATATTTGCCTTTAAAACCACATGGTTCTTCTGTCCTATGAGAAATGTCATGATATCTGTTAAATATTAGTGTTTTTGTGCTTTTTTTTAAAGATTGCAGCTAATAAGGACTGGCCCAATGTAATCTGCAGTGGAATTTTCAACAGTGGAATTTAAGGGAACAGAACTAATAGGACAACCACAAGATACCATTTGGTGCAAATGTTACACTAGGCTTTCTATATAAGCCGGGCAGCCAACAGTAATAAACTGAAGATGCAAAGAACAGGAAGAAGTACAATAATACTGATCAGTGGCTAAAGCTGCTTGGCACAAATGTTTCTCAAATTAAAGCTCTTGCTTGTAAGCCTTGAGCAATGGCAAACTTGCATGTTATAGTTGTGCCATTATGGGCTTCATGAAATTTCAGTATGTCCAGAGTAGTTGCAGCAGGAAACACTGGGTATCAAACAGAGCACTGAGGTCACAATAGGAAAAGATACCACCTGGAGAGGGCAAAAATTCAAGGGGAGATAGGGCCACCATAAACAGGTCCTCTAGGACTAATTTTCAATATCCCCTACGCATGAGAGTATTTATCCACGTGTTACCATCCTAAGGTCCTTGCCTCAAAGCATAATATGGGCACATGACCTTGACAGAGAAGTTTTCATGTCAAAAGTCTGAAAAACTCTTAAGAGGAAAAAATGACTGCAAATCCAAAGGAGAGTTTGTAAAAACTATCTGAAATTAAATATTTATAGCATCAATAATCAGAGAAGTCTTTATATTCCTCCACACTGGTTTACCTCCCCATTAGTCAAACAACCCTCCACCACCACATGCAACCACACATAGACAATATTTTTTTCCCTTTATGTTACATAATGATACTTGGATCTCTGAAGCACAGAGCAAAGCAGTGCTCTCTTTCTTTTCCTAATCAATAGGGAAGCCAGATTCCAACAACAGTCCCTAGTTTTATCCAAATAACTTCACATATTATTTTGTGCTTTAATGTAGTATACTGCATTAATATTTTTTTACTAAAATAACAGACTATAGAAAGAAACAGACCAATTAAAACTAATATTGCATTTTCAATGTATGAGGCTTTGAGAGTAGCTATTGTTATTTGTTAATTATGCAGAACTGTATAGCAACATCTAACTGACCTGAGATAGACAGAGCAACAGACAGATACCGTAGATTGCAGAAGATGCAAACAACACCCATATTGTTCACTTGTAAACTTCATGGACCTGTCTGTGACATCAGTAGAAGTGCATAAAATGGTCTGCTTTGAAAAATCTCATCTTGACTCAATGTTGAGTCCGATCTGAAGTAACTGTTTGAAGTTACAATGGCACTGAAAAATGTGACTTATGCCTGTTGTTCACACTTATGACCTTTGCAGCATCCCCATGGTCATGTGATCAAAATTCAACCGCTTGACAACTCATATTTGTGACAGTTGCAGTGCCCTGAGATGTTTTGATCACCTTTTGCAAACCCTCTGACATACAAAATCAATAGGGAAGCCAGATTCACTTAACACAATTGTGTTACTAACTTAACAACGGCCCTGATTCACTTAGCAACTGCGGTAAGAAAGATCGTTAAATGGGGCAAAACTCACTTAACACAGGTCTCATTTAGCAACAGAAGTTTTGGTTTCAATTGTGGTCATAAATTGAGGACTACCTGTAGTGCTTTAGTTCAATTAGGCAAGTAGCTTTGCTTCAGTGTGTTAAATGGAAGTGTGTTAATTTTCTCCTCTTTGCAACTTCAGTGCAGGGGGGAAAATGATTTTTTTTAATGGAAAAACAAATCAGAATCAAGGTGGTATCACTGATCTGATTTGCACCATCAATTCAGGGTACATTTCAACTCAGTTCGTTCAGATGCAATATGGAAAAGCCGAGAATCATATGAAGCTTCATGAACCCTGAGTTCACTATTCTCATTCCTGCTTTCCTGTTTGAAGTAAAAGAGTTCTAACCATACTCATATAAGTTACAATAAATTGGTTTGTCTTTCAGTTCCTACAAGACTCTGGATACTCATTATTGTGAAAGGGTTTTTCTAAGAACATCTAATAATTAGTTAAGTTGCACACATAAATTTTATTCCTGTCTTTATTATATTAGGATGGAAATGTATAGTCTAAGGTTCCAATAAAAGAAGCAGCTTTCCAAAGGTGTGGTACTTTGGCTCAAATATACCCCAAAAATCTCACTCAACTGTAATACTTCATGTGAGATAAGGAAAATGTCAGAGTGCACACAGTGTGACTAGGTGAGACAACCCAGGAGCAAATGCGGCACACAGGTTTGTATTTATATCTCTACAAAGCATATATACATACAAGTACTTTTATACAGGACTTGAATAAAGAGCAATCAGTAATCAACTGCACCACGGAAGCACACACGGAGAGAGAGAAACACTCTCACAAGATCTCTCCTATATTACAGCCTCTTAAACTGGTAGCAGTCAAACAACCCCGCTGACTCATTGCTACCATTGCATCATCATTATAACATTACAGTATTACAACATTAAAGCCCTACAGCAGCTGGTCAGCTATTAAATCATCATTACTCTGACACTTCTCCCATTTAAAGCTGAACAGCTGAATGCTTTAACATATTCATTATGCTTTCTATCTCTATTATGTCCACGCCTCCTGCTTTGGTTTCTACTCTCACTGCTAGAAACACTACTAGTACCATCGTTGCTACTGCTTCTGGAACTGCTCCTAATTTCATTTTCTAATGACTCTGTGCACTCTTTCTCATTAATTTCTATTACATCCTGCTTACCATCCCTGGGTTGAATTACCTTCACTTTCTCTGTCCAGCTCAGTCTGGTTTCTCTGTCTGCATGACATTCTCTGTTTGCCTGACATTCTCTTTAACTTTGGCTTCCTCCATTTGTCCTGTTCTGCCTTAGGCAATGACAACATCTCTTGGTACTTACGGGATTCATTACGAATACTACCTACTCTAACCCCACTTGCAGTGAATTTCTTTATTACACCTTTCAGGTCTCCTTGAGTTTTTCCTACTCACAGGATACACCCTGAATTTTTCCTCCTTACAAACAGTATAATCTAAGTACATCTTGTGCTGATTTGGCTTTGGCTTTGGCTTACGCCCCTCTGCTAGGTCTGGCATCTTCTGCAGTACTCTGCAACTCTCATGCCCTAATCTCCTGTGCCACAAATGTATACAGTTGTC
>JANHFL010006276.1:41248-61865 GCA_032468155.1 Oxyrhabdium leporinum
CCTTGAGCCTAGTGGGATTTGAACCGCTAGATTGAATCAGCAGAAGTGGCCTGCAGTTCAACACTCTAACCACTAATTCTATCTGTGCAATAATAAGTGGATTTCTGCTTAAATTATTGGGTTATTTCTGCCCTGCATCATTGAAATCCGTCCCTCCAAAGAAGATTGGGGGTGGGGGTGGGGGGAGGACTCATTCCAATCTGAAAGGCTAATGTTATTCATAGAAACTACTCATACTAAGTATCTACTCTTTCATAAAATCTTCATACCACATGAAGGTATTTTATTTTGAATGGAGCATCTGGCAGGCATCAGCTGGACACTAACTACTGTATACCAATATGCATAACCTTGAGATATCATCTTGCCACTTTGGACTAACAAATGTCAGATGTGCATAAATTATCTTTATAAACTTTAAAGGGAGGCAAGCAAATGTGCCTCAGCTGATAACTGTATTAAAAATGTAATATCTCTTCAGAATTATCATTGCTCTCCATCAACCTTCAACTGGATCTGGAAGAAACATATAATCATGCTCTTTGGAAACCTTGATCAATGCTTGCAATTCGATCTATATGTTCTTTTGGAGGTACAGCTCTGACTTGTTAGGCTCCCTCAGTTGCCAGAAGGCTGCAATGCCTGTGTAAAAGCACTGGACAAGGAAGGAGTTAGAAATATTACCCCAATCCATGACAGATATGGAGATAAGTTTGCTTCTGGGATTCCCTGTCTCACTTGCTCTTTCTTTCCCCTCATTACATTTCATCAGTATAGACAAATACGATAACAGCTCACAACAGGGCATGTGTAGTGCAGGTGTATTTGGTCAAATGGCAAGTCACAACTGACAGCTTAGCTTGACAATCGACAGCAACTGAGAAATTCACAAACACTGTTGGCATGGCAATGAAAAGTCTGGGAATAAAGCAAATACCTGCAGCTATTTCAAGCTGTCAGAAATGAGTAATATTACCTATATTGTTTCATACTCTGACAAAATACAGAGAGGGCCAGGAAGTTTGTGTGTGTGTGTGGAAACACTGCATTGTATGAATTACATTTGACACATAGCAGGCAAGAGTATAAATGTGTAGAAATCAGATGATTGCTTTATAGTATCACTTATTGCAACAATGGGTGAAAACAGCTTGTCCCTTAAACCTGTAGTAGTCAGAAACATAGGAAAGTTTCCACAGGCAAGAAAAAAATGGTTAACTGTGACAAAGTACGCTGATTAGCCTTTCTTGAAACTTTTTATGATTTTGATAAGAATGGGGGATGCATTTTCATGCGATGAGGAATGTGTTGAAAAAAATATAGAGTGTTGTAGTGAAGCATAGAAGATACAACCAAGAATAAGACTTTGAATTATGGAGAGGTAGAGTAAAATGAAATAATCCAAGTGGAAGTTTTGTTTACATGATTGATCTTTGTCTTCCTTTTACCTATTTTCTCCTTGCAATAGTGCTCCTTCTCCAAAATCTGGAGCACAATTTGAGGAGATTTGGAAAGTTGAGCAAGAAAATAGAATAAGCCCAATCCTTAACATGGAAGGTCCCACGACAAAACAAGTTGTTGTTGTTTTTTCCTCCTCATTTTTTTTTTTTGTCTCAGTAGTTGGCAGCACCTGTCTGACTTTGACTTTGGAAGCTAGAATTAGGCCTAGTTGGCAGTTGGCTGGAGAATAAAGGAACTGAAAGTTCAAGTGAGGATTTGAAGAAATGCTAGAAGAAGGCAAAGGCAAACTACTTTCATATCACATCTCAGAAAGTGTTTGTATGCGTCCATGGAAGTCACTAGAAATTTCCTTAATTTGAAGAAGGCCTTTCTTACATTTTATTTAATTTTATAAGGAAAGCCACCCCAACATATGTTTTTCACATGGAGACTGACTTTTATGCTTTGTGCACTTTGTACTAGTCTATATTCATTCAACAATTCACCCTTGACCTTCTCTCTTCATGTTTTAACACACACACACGCACACACACACATATTTAAGTACTGCATTCTCACAGCATTCAATTTAATTTTATGCTTCTCCTCACATGCTGAACTCATTTCCACATAACAAAGCAGACTCAAACTCTTATACACAGCCAGTTTTGCTTTTTTTTCAATAAACATTTATTCCCTACAACAAACTACATACCATCTTTTGACTGGCATTTGTAAACCTTAAACATTTTCCATCCCTTTTCCTACCCTTGGCAAATTTTCTACTGTGGTATACGCATTCATCTACTTGCTCTGATTTTTTTTTTTACTTTTAATGTATAATTTATAATTTTATTTTCCCTGTCAACATAGCTATCCTGGTCCTGACCACATTAATTCCAGGCTCATATAAACTATCTAACATTCATTAAAAATTATTTGTGTTCTCAGCCAACGATTACTATATGCAGAATGCAGATATTCCATATTAATACATCTATAACATCAACAAAGTTTCTTATATAGTTTTTTTCCCCATAAATATATTACACCATGAAGAGGATACTGCACATCCTTGCCTTAATCTCTATTACACAATACTAACTCATTTCCAAGATTTTCAATTAGTCTCCTATAAGCATTGTTTCCACCATATATTATTCTTATGTCATTCAACACCCATTCTCTAACTCTAGTAAATTATGCTTTTTTAAATTAACATTTGTTTATTTGTCACATGTACATGAAAACAAACTCAAACTACCTATTTTCAAAAGAAATAATCCTTTTTCTTAGTAGGTACTTATTATTTTTTTTGGATCTCTGAATTGCCCCTTTCTTTTTCAATACTTTCTTAGCTTGCTTAAACCCATCTATTCATTTCATCAAACAGAACATTTTTCTCCTGGATTGCATTTATTCAGAATGTTGCACACTTTCCCCCCATAATCCACAGTTCTTCCATTATCACATTTCATTTGAACGTAACATTTATCACCAACATATAGATTCGGATTTTCCTGTGCACCAAGACAACCCAGATGGCAATAATCATTTTCTTATACACATTTTAGTTCTTTTGGTCATAATTAATTGCTTCCCAGTATGTATTCATTAACTAGTCTAAAAGGCAGACCAGCCTGATTTAAACGTGATTACAATCTCTCTTCCTCTTCCTCTCCCTCTCCCCTTCCCTCCCTCCCTCCCTCCCAATCAGTGTTGATTTCTGGTGAGCTCCCGGTAGTTTTCTTGGCAAGTTTTCTGGTGTGATTTATCATTTCCTTCATCTTAGGACTGAGAGGGTCACTGGTCCAATGTCATTCAACTGGTCTCCTGGTTTGGAGTGGTTAAGTTTGGTGCCTTAATCATTACATCCAAGTGCCACTCACTCACAAACATACAACATAAAGTGCCACTCACAAACATACAACATATATCTTTAATTCATTTTATGTATTAATTCATCTTGTTTTCAATTTACTCCTCTTATATTACCAGTTGCAATTTTTCATGTGATATGTTCCTTAGCAGATGGGCCCATAGATATTTAGGGCCCATCATGACTTTAGTGAACTAGAGCTTGAACATTATAAAGACAGATAAAGTGTGGACCAGGTGTTAATCTCAGTTTCCTATTGCTATAAGCACAGGGGTGGGCTTCCAAAATTTTAGCAACCGGTTTGTTTCCCGGTTGCTGGGTGGGCATGGCCATGGGGCATGTGGCCTACTCAGCCTCCTGCACCATGGCAGGGGGAGTGTTTTCATCCTCCCTGGGCTTCGGAGGCTTTCCTCGAGCCTCTGGGAAGGCAAAAATGCCCTCCCCAAGCTCTGGAGGTCAGAAATGGGGCCATTTCTGGCCTTCCTGAACTTCTGGGAGGCCATTTTTTGCCCTCTCCAAGCCTCTGTGCATGCCCTGCACTTACCTGCATCCACAACGGGCTGCATGGGGACTCCTGGGAAGGGTTTTTGGTGGTTTGCCAAACCACGCAGAATCTTCACTACGGGTTCACCCAAACCCACGCGAACCTGTAGCAGTCCACCCCTGTATAAGCAACGTTCTTTGTTTATTGGAAGGAAAGTATCAGTGAGTTCTGGTACGCTTTGCCCAATGAGCCGGAAGCCTAACCATTACCAATCCTTCTATTATTCCAAGTACATGTATTCTATTCTACACAAATTAGGGTCTGTAATCTGGAACCAATTTAGAAGGCAACATATTATGGTCAGAAGTAATAGGCAGAAGGAATGGTCTTGAGGAACAGGAGAAAGAGCCACTTTCAAGACAATAATAAAAGACTGAGATAAAAGAAATCTCAGTCTAGAGCAGAACTGTAACCTGGGAAAATATCTCAGAGAAAAGAATAGAGAATAGACCTTCTCTATTTCTCACAAAGATAAAGGGAGGGAGTAGGCAGAACATTCAGACCTTCAAAGTTCTGTTACTATAATGGAACAAAAATATATATCATTAACTTGTCTGACTTTGATTTCTTATCTATCTTGGAGGGCTGACCACAGTTTGGAAATATTTGCAGTGTCCTGAAAACACTCAGGATATATTTTACTAGTTAAATAAATTAAATGATTGCAACCAATTGGGTAATCTTATATTTAAAAAGCTATAAATAATAAATGGGAAATTGTAATAGCTTCAGTTGACTTTTCAGCTTGAGCTTAGTCAAATTTTATTAGAAGGAAGTTCTACTGATTTAACTGAACTTGACTTTCTCACCTTAAGTGGGATCGAAACAAAAAAATCATTTCTACAGTTATTGACTTGTCCATAGCACTGTGACATGTCTATTTTGTTCTGCATCCTATGTGTTTATCTCCCATGGTGTTTTAGATTATATTGCTTTGCACATGCATCAAACTATATGATTTTATTAAATAATGCAGATTCTATATGTATTTTTAGTACTTGCAGAGTTGGTACTATATCAGTTGTGGTAATCTGGCCTAAAAGCAAGAGGGTTCATTGCTAGGTGGATGACTTTTAAAAGAATTAGAGCCGAAAGTTCTGAAATCACCTATCAGATTCCATATGTGCAAAAAAATTGCTTTGCATATTTTCACAGCATAAACCCCCAGATGGGTTTATGATGTGCCTTAACAGGTCTGATTTAATTTAATGACTTCTCAGTATTTCAGGTACTGAAATTCTGCTCACCAGGTTTACCCTTCTGGAAAATGATAAAACGATAACAAAAAAAAGAAGTTTTGGTTCTAGCCTACTCTTATTTAACTTCCAAGGCTCTCATAAACTCTGATGTGTGCTGGCATACTTAAGCAGTCCTCATTCTATAATACTAGACATGTGAGTAGAAAGCAGCCACATTTTTTTAAGGAATAGCAGATAATACCCAGTGCCCACATAGTGCTGAGCATATGTTTTAACTTTCAATTCCATTGTCTGCATAGCCTACTGCTTGCTTTTAAATTCTGACTCCTTCAAAACTATTTAATGAATTTGCTTGGCTTGTGGTGTGTCTTACTCTACTGCCCAGCGTCTGCTAGTAAAGCCAGTGGAAATATATTGCTACCAAACCTTCTATTGATAGGTTAGAAACAATACTGATTACAAGGTGAGAAAATTTAGAGTACAATGACCTGTCTGTTATAAAGCATAATCCCATAGGTCCTATAAATGTTACGTGGCATCCTCAAAGAAAACATTGTTTCGCAGACTTAAAACTATTGTACATCTCGAGATTAATTTCAGTACTTGCAATCATGTTACTTCTCAGCATCCTTAAAGTACTTTCATGTTGTCTTGGGCCTAATTTCAAGCAACTATACAATGTATAGGTTGAGAAAAGATGAAAAGCATGTCAAGAAAAGCAAAAGTGAGGTCAATCTATTTTCTGGCTTCAGCCCCACCTATCATGAACTCTGAAAGTATGTGCTGCTCAACAGAAAGAAAGAAAAGCCTTCAGGAAAAATAAAGTATCCAGCAAAACATTGAAAATAATGAAATTATTACCAGGGTCATGTGTGCCCACAATTGGGTTGATTTTTACACAGACATAAAAATATTATAATCATCTTTTGTGGCAACAAGTTTTTTGACAAAGTATCAGAGATAGGTTATTTTTTACTGACATCAACAGGATGAGGAGATTTTGCATACTAACTTTTTACACTTACCATACAAACAAAAATCTGCAAATATGCCTAAATTTGAGTAATTGAAAGCATCAATATCTTTTCTAGTACAAGAGCAAGTAAAGAACAGCTAGCTATTTTAAAAATCATTTTGGGCAACAGAAAGGTATTAAACATTTATTAATAATTGCTTATTTCATAGGAGGACTTGGAAGTCTCCTAGAGTGAGCAGGGACACCAAAGTTAAGCATTAGAAGACTTAAACTTACCTGGAATAAATCTAATTAAATCAAAATGTTTCACTTCTGCAGAGGATTACATGGCATAAATGTATAATAGTGGATTTATTAACTGGAATAATTACTGTAGGCTCCATATCTTTCTAAAGAAGCCTAGCATATTTCATTGGTTTAAGAATAAGAGCTGTGGTGATGCAGTGGTTAGAACACAGTACTGCAGGCTACTTCTGCTGACTGATGGCTGCCTGCAGTTTGGCAGTTTGAATCTCACCAGGCTCAAAGTTGACTCAACCTTCCATTCTTCCAAGGTCAGTAAAATGAGGACCCAGATTGCACTATGCTGACACTATAAACTGCTTAGAGTGGGCTGTAAAGCACTGTGAAGTAGTATATAAGCCTAGTGCTATTGCTATTTAAGACAGTGGTCCCCAACCTTTCCGGCTCCAAGGAGCAGCAGCAGCGGTGATGGGTGGTGGTAGTGGGAGGGGAGAGGGAATGGTTTTGTGCACACAGTCTAAATCCATGCATGTGCAAATGGAGCTTTGCACACTTGCCTGCCACTTTTGTGGACCCATAGCACATATATATCTTTTTAAATGGACCTGGAGGTCTTTGAGAGACTATATGGCTTTATTAAAATATAGACTACTTGTTTTACCAAGATAAGTTTTAGATTTTTTTTTCTAGATAATCTAGAAGCACTAGAAAATCTGGAAGCTCAAAGGATATTTTATTACCATAGAAAACTTATACGGTAATATAGAATGTTGGACCCCTGTATTTGCTTCCCTGTTCACCTACACTGATTGTATTGCAGAAATGCTAATGAACTGATGTGTAGCTGTCCTAGTGCCCATTTATCAAACTGCTTCCTAACTATTATCCATCAGAGCCGTCTAGCATAATAAATAATACAAATACATCTCCATAGCAAATTGGCCATTGGATTAATTTAGAGCAGGGGTGTCAAACTGGTGGCCCATAAGCTGAATGCCTCATGTGCAGGCCATGCCCACCCCAACTCCACAAAACATCCCGATAGTTCATGTGATGCGATTGAGTTTGATACCTGTGATTTAGAGCATAAGGTATAAGTATAAGGACAGATGAGCAAGCTGGCTTTAAAGTTGAATACTGTATCCATGACACTGGCCTAATACTGCAATAAAAAAAGGTAAAGGAGTCCTGTAGGTTTTACTCTGCTAGTTGTTGCCAACTATAAGAGACAGAGCACATGTCCATCTCAAGGCCATTGAGCCAGCATTGTCTGAAGATATTTCTATGGTCATCATGTGGCCAGCATAATGTCATGGAGTGCTGTTATCTTCCCATCTATTTATCTCCTCACATTTGCATGCTTTCCAACTGCTAGGTTGGCAAGAGCTGGGGTGAAGACTGGAGTTCACCTTGTGGCATGGTACTCAGGTCTCGAACCTGGGCTGCTGGCTTTCCAGCCAACAAGCCCAGTATTTTAACTGCTGCACCATGATGCCAATACTGCAATATATGCCTTAAAGATATTAATCTTGAATAAACTCTGCATTATGCATTCTATTAATTGATTGTAGCTCCATGTCTGATTTCATTACTGTTACAGTTTTGTGAGATATACTCATACAGTAAATACTTCTCTGGATTGATGCTTGGAGGAATCACAATGAGCCTTAGTTTTTGGAGCCTGACAGGACACTTTAATCTCTATAGTAACCTTCTTGTGGCCAAAACAACTAAATTAGAATATTTTTAGAAATTAGCCTGTAGGCATATTGCAATTCCTACTTTATGGAAATGATCTATTATTCTCAACTCCAGATATTACATTTAGCCTTTTAAGGGTATACTTTATGTTTCTATATTATGGATCTCAAGATAGATTGCTTATAGCTGCAGTCTGCTATGACAGTTATAGCTTGCATAGATTGTTATAGGATAGTCATACAATTATTGTAAGGTTATTGAAATCTATTTTAAGCTTATTATTTCATATCTCTCTCTGCGTGTCTGTCTGTCTGTCTCTATCTCTGTCTCTGGTCTCCCCTGACCAGTTTCATGAATGTTGTACTAAGTGAAAAAAAAAATATCTGTAACTTCCAAACCCAATAGTGAGCTACAAATTTCAGTCTTTATTTGTAGGGATAGATAAAAAAATTGGTGATGTTTTTATGAGGTTATTTAATGCAAGTTCTTTTTATCCACTGTCAAAGAAAAATTGCAAATTCTGAATTTTCTGAACACTTTCCAAAGTTCTAACCCATCTATTTTAGCCAACCTTTAAGAAGAGAAGTGGAGGGAACAGGGCACAAAGATGCCAAGCTTTTTTTTTTTTTTTTAAATGATACCGAAGAAAGAAATATTGATTAATTCATTATTCAGGCAAACTACTAAAGGGTTAAAATTCTACAACGGAATTTTATATGTGCAGAAATATTTCTCATGCTGAATTAAGATTACTATTTTTATATTGTGTTTAAACAAAAATGCTTACATAAATGCATTTTTATTTAAATGTGTGTTTGCCAGCATTTCAGGACTAGATTTTAATATCCTTTATTAAAACAAACAAACAAACAAACTTCTTTTAACTGTTATGGGCTCTACAGTTCTTTTTTTTTTTTTAAAAAAAATCATATTACATTAAATAGCTAAGTGCCTGGCTTTATTTGTGCTTGGAAGCTAAGGAAAATTTAGTATATGGACTGGAGATGACCAGAGAATTTCAGGAATGAGAAGTAAACTGGGAAGTTCTAAAAGCATCCTCAAAGATAGCAAAGACAAACCATTTCTACAATGACAATCCACTTTAGATGGTACTCAGTATCACTCTGGGATGATTTTACAAATTTCAGAAATAAAATGAATAAACAGTAATTCCGAGAAAACCACATGAATATGTCCCTCTAGGTTCTTTGGATCCAGCTCAACCTGAAGGATTACTTTTCAAAAATGTCATGGTTCCTAACAAAGACCCTGTATTTTAGGCTTTTAGCCAATTAGATAGTTGCAATAACATTTTTAATGATTTTGGGTGGCTGTCTCTTTGTGGTAAATACATTTCTTCCACTTGGTAAGAATTTCCCTTGATTTAATAACAAATAAAATCATGCATAAAAGAGCCAGTTTGGTGTAGTGGTTAAAGCATTGGGCTAAAAACCTGAAGTCCATGAGTTGTAGTCCCGCCTTAAGCACAAACCCAACTGGGTGACTCTGGGCCAGTCATTCTTTCTCCACACTAGGAAGAAGGTGGCAAGGACACATCACTTCTTAAAATGTTGCTTATAAAACTTGTCCCAGCAATCACCAGGAATCAACTGACTCAAAACAAAACAAAGCAGGCACTAAAAACAAACAAACAAATAAATCGTCTATATAAGGATTTGTTTCTCAAGCATATATCCTCATTCTTTTTTCTTCCTCCAAGTTTAGCTTACAAGTGATTATGTAGGATGTTAAAACATAGCAGTAAAACTGAAAGGTACACAAATGAGATATTGTACATTCAAATGTCTCAGAATCTGTGGTTAAAATTTAAGGCTAATCCTAATGATTAACTCTTGCCTAGGAGGTCATAAATCAATAGATTTTGTTCCTTGAAAGTTTGGCGTTAATTTTACCTATCACACTTGTTGCACTGCAATTTTCTGTAAAATATAAAAACACCTATAGGATTTGTTGGCAGTTGAGAATTGTGCATCTACTTTGAAATATTGAACAGGAAGAGCTCAAGGCCATAATCCTGCTCTTTATAAATAATTTAGAGAGCTGGATATTAATTTTCAATGACAAACATGCCACCAGCCATTTGGTATATGCATGATGCTGTAGCATTCTGTATTTCTAAAAGGAATATACAGATGGATGCCAAGGCATTACTGATAATAATGTCTTTGTGGAATAATGTTCAGTAACTTCACAATGAAACAATAATATAAAAACTTAATTTTATATAAAACTGCTTAATAATGCTGATATATTCATTTAGTAAAAAAATCTTTAAAAAAATATTGGCACCTCCAGAGATAGGTTTGTAGTCAGTGAGGAATTCTTTGAAACCAGAAAGTTTTGACAGTTTGATATTTTATGCAGAAAGTAAAGGGTTTTTTTCTTTGCCTTCACTTTGGTGGGATTATTCTGGTTTCTTTCTATATATGAAAGAATGAAAACTCAAGTAAATAATGTACATGAAACATGAAGTTAAATTTACAAACCCGTAGTTTAGCAGGAAGGCAAATGAAAAGATAATGAACTTGAATTTGGTAGAGAGGCAGAGAGAAATGTTCAATGCATGTAACACATATAATATCATATTCTATTTGTGTTATTAACCCAAATAAAAAAGAAAAAAACTGGAATGGAATGACACAAAGCATAAATATTGCTTATTACTTAGGGAACATTTAACAGATAAAAGATCAAATTAACACAGACTGTACTCTTTGTTCATTTTTAATGGCCCAATCTGCCTATTTGTTTAAGATTTGGATAGTGAAATGGGCGGTGTATAAATTAAGTATAAAAATAAAAATATTGCTTCTAAATGTCTATCACACCACACCTCAGGCATGACAATCATTCTTGACTCTCCAAGACAGGGGTCCCCAACCTGTGGGCTGCAGCCCACTACTGGGCCATGGTCTATTTGAAACCAGGCCATCGCATGTATACCCCAACTCACATGGATGGTGGGTCCCAGAGCTCGATGTCCCACTCACATTGAGCCACAGGAGCCAGCGGACACAGCTCTACTTTCCCCTTGGACACAACCATCCCCTCTTCCACCCTCCCTGGGCCACCAATCTGAAAAGGTTGGGGAATGCTGCTCCAGAATACTCAATTGCATGTTCATCAAAAAAAAAGGAAGCTTCTTAGATTTGGCATGACTAGATCATACCATAAAAATCTGGCTACCATAGAACACAAGAATATAAGTATATGTATGTACTACATGGTTTTTGGCCTTTACATCTCCCATTTCTAGTCAATAAATATTTGGCTGCTCTTTTTTCAAAATTGAGAGTTGGAGACTCTGTCCCATGTTTATGATTCTGCCAACTTCAGCTCCAATATTACCAAACTGCACTTAAATTTGGGGGTTTAATTAATAAAAGAAGAACCAATGGGATAATTAAGGCTGAATCTCAGAGCCAAACTCCAAGGCATTACATTTGGGAATAGCAATAAGACTGATTGGGGCATTTGAATGATTAGCGAACAGATCAAAATTGCAGTCTCTGGCATTGTTTCTTCTTGCTTTAAACACATTTTATAACATGATGCAGCCAGCTAGATATACACAATATTACAGATGCTTATTTTAATCTGTTCACATATCTTTTTGAGCAATAAAAGAATATGGCCAAAGTAAGCTCTATTTCTATTTTTGCAGAGTGGATAGTGTTATGATTTAACTAATTTTAAAGTGCAAAACTTCATATGCAGTTTTCAAATCAGAGTGGACAAACAGATCCCCAATATACAAGAAATGTTGGAGCTGCTGGAAATTACAGTAGGGTATGGAGGTCTGAGGAGAAGAGTTATTAGTTATTCCTTGAAGCTGAAAAAAAATGCACATAGTCATCTAAAGACTACCCCAAGAACATTGTTAATTCTAAGAAAAAAGAGCTATTGCATCATTGTGTAGATATCTTAATTATGAACAGATATTACTGTTTTACTATATGCAGTTCAATAGTAAGGTTAACTGTAGCTTGATAAAGCCTCTAATCAGTTTCTTTCTACAGATATGGAAGACACATAGGACATATGTTTACTGTGGAGTCCTTTACGCTGTCTGAACTTGCTTGTTTGCTTGCAGATGTTTCACTACCCAACTAAGTAACATCATCAGAGCTACACAGCAATTTGTCCTGGCAATGATTGTGGGATGTGGTTTTTTCCTTGATAGTTCTTTAGAAAAAGCTTTCCCCCAAAAGGAAAAGTTTTGTATAAATGCCCTGTACAACATCTTCCAAGAAATTGTACACCCATGCCACTTTAACAAAAAGTGCCTGATCATTCGACCCACTGCAGGATAACCAACACAAGCTATGAAAATCTATGATACATCAAAAGCATCTAAGAAACAAGCAAGAGACTATTTCAACCATATAAAATCACCATAGCATAAGGTAAAGGCAAAGGTTCCCCTAGCACATACGAGTTAGTTCTCGACTCTAGGGGGGGGTGCTCATCTACGTTTCCAAGCCGAAGAGCCAGCGCTGTCGGAAGAGGTCTCTGTGGTCATGTGGCCGGCATGACTAAATGCCAAAGGTGCACGGAACGCTGCTACCTTCCCACCAAAGGTGGTCCCTATTTTTCTACTTGCATTTTTATGTGGTTCCGAACTGCTAGGTTGGCAGAAGCTGGGACAAGTAATGGGAGCTCACTCCCCTATGCAGCGCTAGGGATTCGAACCTTTCTGATCGACAGGCTCAGCGTCTTAGCCACTGAGCCACTGCATCCCATTCCACCATAGCATACAAACCAATTAAAGCCATTCAAAACATCTTAAGTAAACCAACAGACCTAGTAGTCCAAGAAATAGTGGGAGTGTACAATATACAGTGTAAGGACTACAAGAACCACTATGTAGAACAGACAGGCAGAAGACCAGCAGGGTACAACCATGAACACCAAAGAAGACATTATGAAAACTTCTTCACGGTCAGACTCACATGACATAGTTTCAACTGGAAGCATCCTGGACCAAGCTAAATCCCAAAATACTAGGGAATTCCTGGAAGCTTGGCATTCAGACAAATCAGCCACCAGCAGGCATAGAAATAAATAAAGAAACATCTAGAAGAAAAGAACAACAAAACAGAACATGTCCCCTTCAAATATTAACACCCAGATAAGCAGGAATTAACACCAGACAATCAATCAAGCATAAAGCAATATCTTAATCAACTACCAAGGAGAAAACAACACACACACACACACACACACAACAGGGCAAGCTACTGTATATAAACAGAAAACAAAGCCCACACTCAGTAGCAGTTAATGATGTTATCTAACTGGGTGATGAAATATCTACAAGCAAACAACCAAGCTCAGAGAGCATAAAAAATTCCACAGTTCAATATATTCTCTTCTATTGGAACCTTTATTTATTTATTTTGGTCAGCTTAAAATTCTGCTTCTTTATTTTACTTTAAGTGTAGCATCTTCAATACGGCAGTAGCTAGAGGCTGCAGTCATTCCGCCTCATCTATTTTTGGTCTTTTTTTTCATGACAATACTAGAATGGAATGGAATCTTGGGATTTGTATCTATTGGCACCAGGTTTTTGTGATGCATATTTATCAAGCTCCAGCTAAATTATTTTGCATTAAATGCACCAGGCTCACACTCAGCTTGTCTCCCCCTCTCCCTCTCTTTCCCACCCTTAAATTTAAAAATCATAAAGCCTGCGAGCACAGTTTGAATATCCCTCGTGTGACATTGCATAATCATACAACTGCTAGCTAAAATAACCACAGCTTAATGGAAAATAATTGCCATTCCATTTTCTATGTTTTGAGCAACAGGAAAATAACATTGTTTCTTCTTTGATGTTTCTTTTTTTATTTTCAAAACGTGATTATAAAAATCAAAGGAAACATTATCCACTCACTCGCATGCAAAATTTTATATTTAATATATAGAGATATTAGGTCCATGTGAGACAGTCATGTTTTGCCTCAGTCAGGCAGGGAGGTGAGGGGATTTGCCACAATGAGGAATTTCACTGTGCTTCTAGGGCTTCATCTGGCAATATTTAGTTCCAGTAGCTAAAAGCCTCACTGCTTCCTTTTTAGAGGAAGGAAGGCCAGATTGAAAAGTGTCTTCTACGACTATTCATCAAAGTGAAGTACTTCAGAACTGCAATTGCACATTTCTAATATTTATCCCTTGATTTATTATGCTGTTAATAAAAATCTCCCCATAACCAAAAAAGGAAATCAGCAACAAAGTACATACTCACACACAGACCACACACATGCAGGCAGTCCTCATTCAGTGACCACAATTGGGACCATCAAGTCATTTGTTAAGAGAAGCAGTTGCTAAGTGAATCTTCAATATAGTTTATGATTTTACTTCAGCTTTCTTTTGCTTTATAGGCCTGAAAAAATAGCTAATGTAAGGGTTGGTCATAAAGTTATTTTTCATCTTTATGAACTGTCACTATATGAGGCAATTATTACATGAGAACTACCTGTATGTATATGTGCATGTATATATATGTGTGTGTGTGCACACACACACAGATACATATATACTTTTAAGTATTTTCTTTTTGTACTTCTGAACTACCCATCTCCCTCGAAGACGGACTCTGGGTGGTGTACCATAAAAATGTCAGAATATAAAAACAGTATATAAAATTTAAAATGTTAGAATTAAAATTTCAAAAAAAAATATTTTTTTAGAGGGAGGCAAGAATAATTAAGCCCTGTTAAAAATTAGTTGAAAAGATGAAAGGAGGGCTCTCTGGGCACCAAGGTACCTCACAAGCTGCTGGCTCCTTTGGGCTCCTCATGCGAGGTTGCAGAGCCATGTTTTAACTCCTTTTCTGAGGACCAGGAGCATGGGCGCTTTCCTAATCTCTGGGGGCAGAATATTCCACAGTGATTTGTAAATCTACACATAACAGTTAGATTCATGCATACATTAAGGCATAACAGAAGTTTCTGTGTGATGCTAGTGGGTCATCAAACTCTGAAACTGCCATAGCATATTGTTTCGTTTACCAAGTTCCACAATCAAAACTCAAACATCAAGTGGAACCAGGACAGTGATGATTGTGGAAAATAAAATAAATGTGTTATATAGAGCTTGGGACAATTCTCTGAGCGAAAGAGACAATGATGATTGGTCCCATCTACAAATCCACAAGCCTATGTTTAAACAGCAATTAGCTTGTCTATAGTCTTTTCCCCAGAGAAAATCATTTGTTTTTGATTGATTGATTACATGCTGTCAAGTCACTGTCAACTCTTAGAGATCACATGGATAAATTTTCTACATGATGATCTGTCCCTAAACTGGTCCTTCAGTTTCTTCAATGTTGCGCTCATCACTACTATTCTTTCCCAGCGTTAGAGCTTCTCTAGAGAGCTAGGGTTTCACATAAGTCCAAAGTAGGATAATTTTGACTCTCATCATTTATGCCTTTAATACTCTGAGTTGAAAATTCATTGGTTTGATCAAATCTAAACCAATACTTCTGAAATGATTATATTTAAATCAAGAACCTTCTGATGCTTAGTGATTCAAATATTTGGGGAAGGTGGGAAAGGAAGAGGTAACATTTTTATCTTAAAATATCCATATTGGACAAATACTAGAATGGAGATAAAGCAGAATAACATTGTCACTGAAAGCACTGACTTCTAAGCAGATTGAAGGGTTTTACTAGAGATTGTTCATTCCTCTACTTGAGACAAAGATCTTGAAGTAATTAACAGAAGGTGCAGTCCAAATTTAGGAACAGGAATGAGTAAAGAGGTTTGTGGAATCTCTGGGATCTATTAGGCTTGATTGGAAGCTAAATGTGCTATCTTCTCTCAATTTCCTGAAATGTTTCTTTACATTTTTTTAAAGTCTTTATTGATTTTTAATGTTTATCTCACCATTCCCCTGTAGTCTCATCTGGTGGAAGCACCAGTTTCACCTTGAGTGGGTTTACAAAGAAAGGTAAGTCAGCCTGCTTAGAATTTGGATAGGTCATCTGGAATGCCATATCTGTAAGCTAGTCAGGAAAATTGGAAACAACTAAGAGAAAAACAATGGCAAACCACTTCAGCACTGTGGCCAAGAAAACAATACAAATATATTCATGAAGTCACTGGAATTAAGCTCAGCTTGAGGGGATGCTATTTTTACACCTGCCCTAATGAGAGCTCAGGTTAGAAGATATAAGACTAGTACTTTAACAATAGCTTTCCTTATTTGTATGCTACTTTTCTGAAATGTTTCCATGTCTAAGGACAAGTAGATATGTTTCCAATTTCCATGTCATAACAAGTTGGGAGAGGGAAGTGAGAGGAAACAGAATAATTTATTCTGGAAAAAAAAGAAAGGGGGGGATTTTCATTCTACAAAACATACTGCTTATTTTTTCTGAAATGTTCAGAACAGTCTGTGTGCAGTATATCATTTTCATAACTGCCCAAACAAAAAGAGAATAGAATACAGAGTATTTGGTAAGAATATCTATTAAAAAAATCCTAGATTTTTTTTTCTTGCAAACAGACAGGTTTGATCTCATCTGAAGGGAGAACTAGCATTGCAGACTCCCCCCAGTTTTGACAAAAGTTCTTAATCTATCACTCATGGATCTATTTCTCTGAAATTTGGCATATTTCATTTTCTGTGTTTATTTAACTTTTGGTTGAAATTTGCAGAATATTCAGGCCTTTTTTGTAACTTCCTACTCTCTGGAATATTCTTCCCCAATAATCTAGCAGGCCCCATTCTCTTTGCTTCTGGAAGGCCTTGAAGAGCTGGTTCTTCTCACAAATGCTGGGGCAGGATGAGGCTGGTGTACTGATGTGTAGGAGTGAGTTTCTCCAAGGTGCCATGACTTTTTTTAATTGTGACTTTTTGTTGTTATTTTGACTGTCTTATCAGCCACCCAGGGTTGTAGTTACAATATGGGCAGCTATGTAAGACTTTAAAATAAATCCAGTTGAGACAACAGCCATGCTTATCTGTTAATTTCCAGCGATAATCAAGGAGAGACATAGAGCTTTGGAAACTAAAGTGAGATTTGGATTTCAGATCTTATTTTCCTTAGATCCTGAGAACACAGGGAGTGGTAAATAAATAAATAAAAAGTTATGTGCCAAAAAGACTTTTGGATTCTCTGCAAATAAAAGGGAAGGGGGTAATTATAAAGATAATAAGTGTTCACTTTTCCTCCTAAATGAAGACAATAATATATCAGATATCTGGTGATTTGCCTGGAAATCCCAGAAAGAAAACTAAGATTCCATGAGAGAAGGTAGATTTTATCTTTTTTTTTCTCCATGAACCTTTCTCTGAAGATATTTTTTTATAATTTAATCCTTTATCAATAGGGCTGATACTTTTTGAATCCCCTGCTTCTTTTTCTTTTAAGGTCTGATTCATACTTGGTTAAATATCAACCCAAGAATGATGTTTCTCTTTTCATTTTTTTCCATTCTAGAGAAAATGCATTTATGGTATTTTGATCACTAAACAGGCCAAGTAGATGCGTTATCTTTCTCAGCCTTCTCCCTGTAAGGATACTTGAGCTATTGATATGAAAGGAAGATGTGATACATACTTAAGGGTACGTTTGGCTCCTTTAAAAAAGTTTCAATTAGGGAGCTAGGTATGGCTGTAATTTTGTAACAACCAGGATGGAGGGATTACTTCTTTACTCTGAGGCCATTTTATGCTTAGAATGATACACTGCTTTGTATCTCATATCTTTTCCTCTTATGTGTCACAGAGAGTAGGAAAGACGGCGTTAAAGAACAGTTTACCGAAGAAAATATATCAGTACAGAAGAAAGAAAACAGTAATACTAGGAAAATTTGGTTGTTCATACCATTGTTGTTAAGTAAATATGATTTACTTCTTGGCTTTAGATAGTTAAAATGGGATTCTTTAACAGAGAAATCACACACATAAAAAGTAAAAGAAAGTAGCAATGGCAAACAGCAAAAATTCAGGAGGAAACATGACATTTTGATAATCTCTGACTTTGTTTAAAAATTTGGTTGATACCAGAAATGCAAACCTGGATTGTTTTCTCTCATGAGTATTGATGAAATTATTTGTTGCCAGTTTTTTAGATTTTTGACAAGCTGAACAGTCTATACCAGAGATGTCAAACTCATGGCCCACGGATGTGTTACACACTGGCCACACCCACCCCTGGTTTATCAAAGGGGAAAAAGTTGTGATATGTCACGTGATGACAATGTGACACCACGAGTTTGACACCCCTGGTCTATACAATTGTTAATTGCCTCCCTGATATAGGAGTTTGTACTTGATTTAAGCTCAAGAGACAAGTCAGACTTTTTAATTGACCATAAGTACAGATAAGGGTTTCTGCTTGCAAGGTCCAAACAACTGTATAGTAGGCATGCTGCGAGTCTGTTGGTCTGAGTATTCCAGCTGGTCAGGTCCAGGAGAAGGGTCTTCTCAGCCATGGCAGCTGCCCTCTGGAATACCTTGCCTTATGGAGTAAAGTTGACTCCAACTCTCCCAAGCTTCTGTAAGAGCCTCAAGGCCTGGCTCTGCCAGTTGGCTTGGGCTCCAATGGGGAAGCATCACAGTGCAAGTGGTTGATCAATTAAGAATAGATCTCACCTACCTCCCATCTTGCTCCTGCTCTTCCCACCTTTAATTGGGCTACAGTGTTTGCTTGTGTATTAACAATTATTTTTAATTTATACATTTTTTTAATCTTTTATGATTGTAAGCCACCCAGAGTTATCCTGACTGACCAATCAACCAATCAATCAATCAATAACTGTAGATGTGTTGCATTGTTTCCAACAGCATGTAGGTATTTGCAGTAGGGAATATTGTACATGTAGACTTCTGTATATTCTGCATTCAAAATAATAAAGCATTTTGGAGATGCGTGGATATGCAAAAATGTATTAATATATAAGGTTCTCCACCAACATGTGCACATTATGGAACCAAAAATCATATAACATAAAAGGAAACCAAACACTTGCACCATAGGGAATGATCCCCACAGTATACCCACCACTTATCTTGGAACCATATATTAAGAAAGTATGTAAATTAATAATCTCCATTGAGTCCAACAGGCTGAATCAAGGTTTATAATGCAAAGTTCTTTCAATTAACCTGTGCTTCATTTGCATGTTAAGTGTCTAACTGATACATGTTCATATGAATTTGATTTTGAATCCAACAATGAAATTTACTTATTTTCTTTTTGTGTTACACAACAATACTGTTTTGGGGAAATATTTGAACTTCCTGGTTCATTTTCAAAGTTTTTATATAAGTAGAAAGTATTCTGTTTGGAGAAAAGTGAAAAACCAGGTGGTACATAGAGGTATAACCTATATGGTAAACCAACTTCTGAACAGTAAGAATAATTAATTAATAATAGCTAATTATAAAGCAAGATATCAAAACTCTTCAAAACTCTCAGCTTTTTTGCAGGACTGTCTTCACTAATGATCACTGGCTTCAAAATGGTGGGTGCAACAATAGTGAAAGTCTCATCTAGTTTAATCATGTTTCACATGCAATCTCCACAGGTAAAAAAAAAAAATCAGGGCTTTGATCACTGAATTTCAACCACCATTCTGAAACCAGAAATTATTTCTGCAAAGATAATTATGCTTACCTCCTTGCTGTATATAGGGGAAGAACATCTTTTATTTCTGTTTCTTCTATAAGTCCATCTTTGATAACTGTAAGTCTATTGTCCCCTTTTGGGGGGGACACCTATGGATTCTATAGAAATGTTGGGGTTGATTACCAGGTTATGGATTCATTCAGTTTCTCAGATAAAATGATGTTGATGTCACCTGGGAAAGACTAGAAATTCCTATGTGAAGTAAACCTCAATGTTTTTTGTTTTTTTTTGTTTTTTTTTCATTCTGCTTTTATTGATTATAAATGAATCTAAATGGAATCAGTTCAGAAAAATGGAACAGAATATTTGTTGTATATAATGTAGAAAATAGCTCTATTTATACTTTTTCTAGATATTGGAATATATTGGAACATAACTTAGGAATTTGGCTATCACATCTGTTTTTAACCAGCTGTTCAAGAATTTTAATAAGGTTTACCTACCTAATTTTAAGATTACATTTTTGTTCATCTGATTTAAGAAGTAAAAGTGATCCAATCAATAATCTCACAATATTTCTTCACAGGGAAGCTTTTATTTTCCAGAAAAGCTCACTTGTTCATGATACTGAGGTTTCCTCTTTGTCAGGCAAAATTCTTATCGTCTTTGCCTTTATTATTATGTTTTGAAATATAAACATCTATATTTAATCCTTGAGTTTTCTGTTGGAAGTGATTGAGTACTTTTTTTGCTTCAAGTTGTTTTTTTTTCCATTTCTCTATGATGTCTCCAATGGCCAGAGAGGGGGTGAGGAAGGACTGCAGGTCACACATGGTGGGCAATGCCCAGCTCTGCACTGCAGCTAAAACCTTGTGTCACATAGGAATCCTGGGACCACAGAGTCACACAGGATACATCACACTGAGTCTAGTACAGCCCCAGAGTTTGGGACTCATCAGTGCCTTCTGCTTAAAAGGTTGTGGCAAAGGTGGCAACTTGTTAGGAGCATAGAGTTCATCACAGT
>JANHFL010006278.1:0-13100 GCA_032468155.1 Oxyrhabdium leporinum
TCCCAGCAATTTGCCTTCTTGCAGCAAACAGCAAAAACTCTCTTTCAGCTTCAGCACAGCCTGATTAGCATAAGCAGCTAGCTTTTGGGAAGGAAAACAAGGAATTTTTTTTTGCCTCTGCCTCCCAGCAATTTACCTCCTTGCAGCAAACAGCAAAAAGAATCGGCCTCCTGACAATCAGCTGTTTCAGACTGCAGGGATCACCAGGGCATATTGCTGCCTCCGCACGCCCCATTTTCCGCCCGTTCCGATCCCTGCCGCCTGGAACGGGCTGAAAACGGGGCACGCGGAGGCTGAAAATGGGGCGTGTGGAGGTGGCAATAGGCAATGGCGATCCCTGCAGCCTGAAACAGTTGATCGTCGGAGGCAGATTCAAGCAAAAATCAGCTGCTTTTGCTAATCAGACTGGGCTGAATAGAGTGTTCTCCCAGCCGGGGCAGGGTTGAGCGGAGAGGGGCAGGGCCAGCCAGGAGTGGGATTTGGGGGTCCACCGAACTCTGCAGGGTCTTAGCAAAGGGTTCGCCCGAACCCCCGTGAACCTCCAGCAGCCCACCCCTGAACCCAACCAATTCAGCAACTCTGAAACTTAGCTTTGTCAAAGAACTGCTTTATTGAATACATCATTTGGGCGCATTTAACACCCCCCACCCCCAGCTCTGGCTATTTCCTGCACTTTCAGTATCAGATTAGACAGCTCCCTCCCTCCTTGTCTCAGGTCACGGTGTCTAATTAGGTGTTCTGGCAGCTCCTTGGTAACCTCTTCTAGTCTCTGGCCAGCACCTGTTAGGATGACCTTGGTTCCCATAAAATAGTAAGTTGTTGATGTCTGGTCTGACATTCCAGAGCTCCCTCCTCCCCACAAAGTGTGTCAAGCTGAGAAATGGAGAAAAAGGCTGCAATAGGCCTGATCTGTTTTGAAGTTGACACATAGTTTATGCCACTGCTGAAAACCCTTAATTTAGGAGAGAAGACTTTTACTCGTGAAAACTTTTGTCTGCCCTCTAGAACAGAGGTCTTCAAACGTGGCAACTTTAAGACTTAAGCATGGCTGGCCAAGGAATTCTGGGAGTTGAAGCCCACAAATTTAAAGCTTCCAAGTTTGGAGACCCCTGCCCTAGAACAGAGTTTCTGCATCCAGGCAGCACACCTTCAAGAAGCCTTTAGATGTCAGTGAAGGGTTATTTGGCTGTGTCTCTTTGTTGCCTTTTGATAAGCACCCAGACTTACTGTATATAGGGTGCTAATCCTCTTCTCTCTTCTTTAGAATGCGGATAGGTTTTCTTCAAAGTCTGCCATCTCAGAGAAGCAAATTGCCAGCTGAATTTACTATTTGTCTTCCCACTCTAGCTGCAGAGAGAGCTTGATGGCTTGGGGAGAATGTTTTGGAAATACACACTGCCTGCTTGCCCTTTGTTGCAGAGCTCCACACCTGGTGGAAGCCATCTCTCTTGGCATTGAGTGAGCAACATCCTCTGGTTGGCATTGCCTGGAGCATGAAATTACAATTTTTAGCAATTAGCAGGACTAGCAACAATAACAGAGCAGCAAGGAATAAAGAAAAACGGGATATGTTTTATAGAAAGAGAGAACACAATTGCTAATAACCGAGGAAGAAAAATTATAGATTCTGGGTTTTTAATCGTTTGAAATCGTTTGCCCAACCAAGAGTAGAATTTCTATTCTCCAGGCTTACTGTTCAAATTTACAAATTGTTCTTTTTCTCTGTGGACTTCTGCTCTTCCTTTGTATAATTCATACTCTTATTGTTGTGGGCTGCATATGAGTTCTTTAGCCTCTTCCGGAAGGCTAAAAGGTTACTTCATTATAGAAGTATGAGCAAAGGGACATATAATGGACAAAGAAGAGCCAGTCTTGTGAGAGGAGGTAGAACCCATTCAGTCATAATAACTTCTGTCTGTAGCTTTTATATCCATTAAGTTTATCTGAAGACTCGGGTTGAGCATCTACAACTTTTGATACTTTTTTTTAATGCTATTTTGGTCTCTAACTAAAAGAATAGCATGCCTGATCTTATATTAAGTCAAGGGGGACAAGCGGATATGTTTGAAGGAGATATATTCTTGTTCTTGATTGGTCACTCTGTGGTGAAGATTGGGCTGTTGCAGAATGTTTCCCTCTGCAAGGCATAAATTAGATTAGATCCTCTTAAATCCAGTGTGCACATTAAAAATCACACAAAATCTGTGCCAAAGGAGCCGTTTTATCAGCTTTGGTTGATAAACCAGTTGTGTCCCTATCTGGGGAAGAAAGATATACATCAGTTACATAATGATCTCAAATTTGATTTAGGGTAATTCATTTTTTGTGGGGCATTTTGGAAATTGCAGTTAGCTGTGAATATGGTGGGCAAGCTAAAGCTTCTCAAAAATCATCCCTATATTGAAATACCTACCTTTCGTGTTAGTTTATTTCCAAGACTAATTAAAACCGTTACTTTGCTGTAGAAAATCTTTCACAGTTTGAGTTCATAAAACCTATAGCACTGCCCATTTCTCTATAATCTACCTCACACCCTCAGGACTTTTGCAGATCCCACTATAGATGTGTCAAACATCAACAGTTGTCTGGGAGAGGAGGCTTTTAACAAGCCACCATTAGCCTACTTAGAATGTTCAAAGGGTTTTTTTAATGTTACTAATTGCATTGCATTGTTTTTAACTGCATATATGTTTTTGTAATATCATATAATTAGTTAGCTTGATCTCTTACATGCTCTTTAGAATCAATGAGGAATGGGTGTCCATGCACTTGTAAACTCAAGGAAATAAATTAAAAGAATCCCACCTCCAGCTTTGCCTAATTTACCATACTATTCTGAAGTAGATTCAGAGTCATCCATCTTGCATCTGGAATGACTCATGAAGCTTAAGTGAACTTTGTTTAACTTGCACGATATATTTGGCATACCGCAAATTGTGCTTCCTTTCAGGGATTAATAAAATTATTTACTGTATTATAATATGGTTGGCAAATATGGTGAAAAGCTTTTCACTTTTCAACTGCAGGTCTACCTCAGATGTTCTTAATTTCTCGCAACCTGCAGCTCGTTGCTCCTCACTTCGCAGCATGGACGTAATGGAGCAGCTGAAGGAGCTGAATAAACTGCTTGTCGCCAAGGAATTTCAGATACGAATAGATGGAATAGCCTTACTAATGGACCATTGCAAGAACAACCCACACTTCGTCTCCTCAAATATTGTGCAGGTATCCATTATGAATACTAGTATCCTTAATTAAAACATAAATATTTATTAAACTTGCAAGAGTAGTACTATCGTAGCACCCAGCCAGATGAATTAATTTTACTCTTTTTAAAAAGCTTTTCTCCAATTTACTACTTTTATGAAGAATTATTTATAATAGTTGGGGCACATGGACTCTCCTTGTTAGAGGTCCAGTTATGCTTTATCGTGTTAACTGTTAAAACATCAGGAGTAGAAACAGTTCTGCTTTCATCTCATTGAGAGACTGATACTATTAGTCCAGGGGTGTCAAACTCAAGGCCTGCAGGCCAGATCCGGCCTGCGGGGTGCTTAGATCTAGCCCGTGGGGCCACCCAGGAAACAGCGAAGGATTGGCCCATGGTGCCTGTGCCTGTGAAAATGGAGCTCGGGAGGGCCACGTGTGGCCCTCCCGAGCTCCTTTTTCACTGGCAGAGAGTTGCAGGAGGCCATTGCAGCCAAAAACGGAGCTCAGGAGCCAGTTTTCACTGGCAGAGTGCTCAGGCCACCACAGGTTGAGCTGGCCACACCTACCCGAGCCACGCACACCCCAGCCCCCCAAGGTCAAACACAACCCTGATGCGGCCCTCAATGAAATCGAGTTTGACACCCCTGTATTAGTCCCTCAATTTAAAAATGTTTCCCAATAGGAACATTAGCATATTTCCTCTACCTCTTGTTTCCCACCTTGAAGGTAGACAACTTAGAAAGGGAACTTTCTTTCATACCATATAACAGGGGTGTAAAACTCACATCATCATGGCGTCGTTGCGTGACGTATTGGGACTTTTTCCCCCTTCGCTAAACCGGGCGTAGGTGTGGTCAGCACATGACACAGCCAGCCCCCAAGCCAGGAGTTTGACAGGCCTGCCATATAACATCCTTAATGAACAAGTTATCCTATTATACCTTAAACATTAACAATTCTATTTTTACAGCTGTGATCTTATGCTAAATGTGGGCCTTGCTGAATGAATTGGAGGATGGTTGGATTTGTTGCAAATGACCTCTATTAACACTTGATAAATGAGGGTGAATACAAGAGATATTTGACTGGCAAAATATATTAAAGCAAAATGTTCATGTACTGGCTCATAACTTGTTGGAAGAATTTCCACATTTCTATGTATGAGATTTATGGTAGAATTTATTTGCTTATTTTCTTAATGTTAACAGATTTTTGATACTTTTACACTGAGGCTTCAGGATTCCAACAAGAAGGTGAACCAGTATGCATTAGAATCAGTTGTCTCCATGATTCCATTGCTTAAAAATGGCTTTAGTCCAGTCCTGTTCTCTGTGGTGACTATAGTGATGGACAACTTAAACTCAAAGAATTCTGGGATTTACAGTGCGGCAGTAAAAGTTCTGGACACAATGATTACTTACTTAGGTAATGGTTATCTACTTGCAAGATACGTGTATTTTTGTGTTTGCTGTTATAACGTATTTTTCAGCCCACCAGAGAAAAAGACTTACAGAATTTTAAAGAAGGCAGACTGTGAATGTGCTAACTTAATGCATAGTTTTGGGGACATACTTCTTTTCAGGTACAAATTACACCCAAAGTCTCCCAAACTGTAGATCTTCACATATAAGTTTAGAAAATGTGATTTACAGCAAATCTCCCCCCACAGTTCTAGTTAGCAGTGGTAGAATAACTTGATTATACTCTCTCTCTCACTCTGTGTCTGTGTCTGTGTCTGTGTCTCTGTTTCTCTCCCTCCCTCTTCAAATCAATACTGACTCCCGATGATTGCCTGGACAAGTCCCTGCAGTTTTTTTGCTGAAGTTCTTTAGAGGTAATTTGCTGTTGTCTGGGGTTGAGAGAGAGTAACTGGCCCAAGGATATCCAGCTGGCTTCGTGCTAAAGGCAGGACTAGAACTCAAGAGTCTTCTATTTTTTTAGCCTGGAACCTTAATCATTAGACTTCGGTTTGCTGGATATTAAATAAAGTCATCTTGGGTTCTATAAAACTGCAATCTTTTACTTCCTCTAAATTCTTACATGAAAAGGAAATTGTATATATATGGGATGGAGGGACGCCATGGAACTGGTCCCTTGTGCCCACAAGGTTGGGGGCCACTGACCTAACCATTGGACAGTATATTCCCCAGAATTTCAATGGCCTTGGTGACCTTCTGAAAGATGTTAAAGACTTGGCTCTTCCAATAAGCATTGGACATGGGTATTAGCTAGACCCATTTAATGCAATGACTGTTTTTTTGGTTGGATTTTTATCCTTGTACATAGTGCTTTTTGTTTTTCATTATTAATGTGGATGTATGATTGATAGTTATCTACCCATAGTCACTTCTTGACCTGGCAGCCTAATTGTGTTTATATATATGTATGTATGTATGTATGTATGTATGTATGTACGTACGTACGTACGTACGTATGTATGTTGTATGTATGTATGTATGTATATATGTATGTTGTATGTATGTATGTATGTATATATGTATGTATGTATGTATATGCATATGCATATCTATATATCTATATGTACACACACACACACATATGTGTGTGTATATATATATATGTGTGTGTGTGTGTGTGTGTGTGTGTGTATAAAGTTTGGTAAGTCTGAATCCTGGTTTGCTCTTAATTTGCTTATTGTATGATGTGATGACAGGGTTGTTGTTGTTTTTTGTTAGTGTACGGCTCCATGTATTGTGCAAATCTAGAAATTTCAGAGACAAGGTTATGTGCGTTGTGTGAATATAGCCCATGAGTTATTTTGCTCTTGATTTGAGGACAATCTCCCAAATAAGCTTTTTCTGTGCTGGCTTTATAAAAGCCCTAACTTATGAGCTTCATCCAGCTCATTCTCCTGTCTCTAATCCATAAATATCTCCAATGCGTACTCGTCTTCTTGAAAGGAAATTTATAGTTTACTGAGCTCATTTCTGAAGAACAAACAAACATAAATCCATGTCTAAATGACGGCTTCTTTCAAACATTGTTCTCCAAAGGCAGAAATTGCAATTGCCAATAACTACAAAACCAAGGACTGCTGTAAATTTCATACCACATAGATTTATATCAATATGAATATACTATACCGGGTGAATAGGCCAGACATGTTATAGGATTTCATGAATCACGACTGAAGTTAGTACTAACATACAGATGTCCTAGTAGATTTACTTATATCCAAACCATGTCATATTTCTGCCTATACTGAAGAATACGAGCACTGAATTTAGAATCAGACATTAATTTTGCTGTGTTGTAATTCTGAGGGATAGCTAATGTGTGTCATTGTAGAACTACAGCTTCCAGCTTCTATAGGAAACACAATCAATGCTGGGAAAAGCTATTAGTTGTAGTTCAGCAATATGTGCACAAATTGCCTATACTTGGTTAGAGACTTGAGCGTGCACAGAGTATTCTCCTTTTATCTAAATTCTTTGCTTCTTTTACATTGGACCCCAGTGGACTACTTCTGAGAAAAATAACTTTGATACTGGAATTAAGTTCAAAAATGTCCACTGATACTTCTGTGGATCAGGATAATTGACATTCTGGAAATTATATTTTTTTGTGTAAATGCTGAATTTGGAATAACATTATTTTCCTTTCTTGACTGGACTTACCTTATCTGTGGATGCTTTAGGAGCTTCCACCACAAGAGGACAGTATATGTATACATTTCTTTGTCTTCCAAGGAATGTATTATTGTCATTTATAAGTATGGGGCTCATATGACCTTGGAAATCACAGGTTCTAGATGCTACTGGACAGAAATGTTTGGATTTGAAAAATATAATAAGTTCTTAATACCTAGCTTTTTTAGCTTTTGAAATATAATAAATTTCTTAAAGAAATAACTGACTTCATAAATGTGGTTAACTGATTGTAATATCATGTTATGGATATTTCCTAAGATACCTTTTCCTTCCTGGTTTTGATTTTCATTACTTTATATGTTCATTTTCTTTCTTGGTATTATTTTCCATGTAGTAACATATAAAGGATACAGAAACCTTCCTTATACTGATTTTATGAAAAGTATTTGAATCAGAATATCAGATGGTGAAAGGGAAACTCCCATTTCTGTCAGAACTGGAAGAAAAAATGCTTAATATAATAACCATCAGCAATACTTTTAAGATATACAATTAGCTTTAAATTTGCAGAAAGGGTACCGTTTGCATGGATAGAAGAATAAAACTCATTCAAAAGGATGTGTCCTCTGACTGTATTTCAGGATTTGAGTTTTTTCATCTGGTACCTGATTCCTCACTTTGTGAAGGCTGGCTGCAGAAGATTAAAAAAAACACTGCTGTCAAACATTGCATCTCCCCATTTCTTGACCTTCTGGGAAAGCAGCTCTAAATTAATCTCCTACCAATAGCTTATTGGGGCTTTCATAATTCTCAGATTTTTGAAATGTACAGCACATCTTTCTGGAAGACAAAAAAGGAGAAATGTACCATGCTTTACTTTAGAATGAGTTTTGAAAGTCAGTTTTACAAGTGAACAAAAATCTTTAAAGATATTAATAAGGGGGCAATGATCATCAATAATTAACACCCACTCTCTACATTTGATATTAGCATTTCAAAGCAATTGTTCTTCCTGCTGCAACAAATGGTGATACTTTCCATTAATCACTAAAAGGACAGTTGCCTTCCTCAGCACACACATCATCCTCTTCCTCAGCACACACATCATTCCTCTTCCATCTATCACAATGGATGGCATTGATCAGAACACGAATTTTTCGCTCCTTGCTATTTTGTTCTCTTTGATTCTTCTTGGCTGCATAACCTGAGAAGGAACAAGTTAGGAAAATATTGTTTTTTTTAAAAATAACCAGCCAATAAATCAACACTTGCCACATTTAATTAATGTGTATTTATTTGCTGTACCATTTTCCTCCATTATGATGGATTGGAATAGATTACATTTAAAATCAAGTAGGCATGCTACCTATTCACTAAAGGCTGAAACCTGGACCCTTGTTAAATGTCTGATCCTGGGTTGTCAAAAGCCAGCTAACATACAAATGCTTTACCATTCCCCCCAAAATGACTTCTAATGGTATTGGTTGTTATCTGAAGCAGGAATTCCATAGTCCTAAGGCAATCTGCCTAAAGCTACTTCATATTTCTTTATAAATTGGCATGGAAGAACCAGAGGTCATACATCTTTTACATAATCGCTGAAAGAACTGTAACAAAAAGGCAATACTCCATCTTGAAGAGCTGTAGATGCTGGCTGGAATACATTGTACATTGTTCAATAAAATAAATAGTTTGTACAGTAAAGGCATACTGAACAAACAATGTGTCTTCGCTATGCTTTTAAAATATCATTATTTAAAATAGCTTGCATTTTTAATAGTGCGAAATGAATTATTGCAAGGAGTGTTGATTACATTTAGATGCATTGGGAAAGAATGTCTGGGCAAGCAGGATCCATTGATGCCTAATTTGATTATTTGCAAGCAAAAGCAAATCATATGAACTTCAATGCTATGATGCTAACTCTTTTGTTATTTCTGTTTGTAAGTTGATTTCACAGAAAGTGTAAGAGACACAATGTACATGCATTAGTCATATTGCTTCAAGCTCAATACTTCCCCAAGCCTTCAATTCAATTGAATTAGTTACTGGGGATTCTGGTTATTGTGGTCCCAACACAGTGGAAGAGTGCTAGTTGGGGAAGATTAGCATATGTTTAGTAGCTTGTAGGAACAAAATCTAAATTTGCAAAAACAATCTCTTCTCAATTCAAGTATAACACGTTATGTAATTGTTAGTTGTTTATTATGTGGTAATTTATGTAACCTCCCACATGCATTCTTGATTGGCCCATAATAGTTTGCATCCAAACAATATGTTTGTCCTTTCAGACAACCTGTTGCTGCTTCAAATAATTGCCAGCAGGGTGCGTTTTCTCACTGGCCGAGCTCTGCAGGACATCACAGATCGTCTGGCAGGTTAGAAAAGACTATGTGTGGTGTGTGGTTTCTTCTGAACAATATTTCAGATAACAGTAGGAGGCAAAGAGCTTCTTTATTCACAGCTGAAGACAGTATATTTCTATTTACAACTTTTCAAACTTGAAATGAGAAATGACTGCTTATTGAGTATATGGACCAGCTCTTTCTCTGGAGGATTTCTGACTTATTAGCACAGGCATGACTCAGTCTTGGAGGTGTTGTTTTTAACAACACACTGATAGGACAGTCACTTTGAAAAGATTGGTATCAAAATAAGTTGAATCAGTTGGGCTCATGTCTCCAAAATAGAGAAGAATATCTTGCAAAAATATATACACAATTTACTCCACAGAGATTTAAATGTTGTCCCATTCTATTTGTTGAGGGTATTCAGCTGAGCTTATTTCCAAATAAAGATACAAAATTGTTTTTCTGCAAATTTCTGTGTCAGATTTATGAATATTGGATAGAATCAAATATTCCATTTCAGTTGCATTTTAGATACAAACCAATAAATAACTGTTATTTCTACTAGCATTTTCTTTCCCCTTTATTCTTTGAATTTTTAATATAGTATAACAGTTCTGGCATACAATAATTGGGAAACAGTGAAGAAACCACTGAACAAAAAAAATGATATAAGCTTTGACAAGAAGTCTAAATTAAAACATAATACAGTATAAAGGTTTAGATATTTTGCCCCCACCCCAAACCAATTGCTAGGGTCTCTTTAATCTATTGGACAACGGAAGCAAAAGTTTGCCAGAGGTCCAATCCACAGCTGTATCTAGCTGAGAACAGATCACAAACTCCTTATATCAGAACCCCAAAATTGAAACTAGTTCCTTCAATATATGCATCCTAAAGCTTATCACAATCGTTCTTCATTAGCCATTGATATGTAACTGGACTCAATATATCCTCATCAGATATCACTAAAAGGTCACCGGTGTCACTGGTGTTTGACCCATGCAGTACCCTTTAGCTTAGAGTTGCAGTTTAGAAATTTGATATAGACATTTTAAATAAGTCTCTGTTAGAAATAGATAACCAAGCCATCTATTATGCTGTAAATCAATCACTAAAAAAAGACAGCATTCAAGAGCTATCATTTTTCCTGTGGGGAAAAAAAGCACTGAAGCCACAAAACAGCAATAATAATCATTTAAGATCAGCAGAACTTCCATTTAGTAAAATTACCAAATGGCTTTATAATAAAACAGTAAGTATTTACCCTACTCCTCTAAACCCCCATTTTATACAGTATAAATGAAGTAGCACAACAATGACAGCACAGACTTGTTATTGAGGCACACTTTCTCATTTTTTTTTCATTGCTTATGAAATGTTTTGGATGAAAATAACATTCTTTTAAAAATCTGTATGGACTACACATATCTACTTTTTAAATTAATCAATAGCTATATTTTCAGAGTTTAAATTTTGAATACACAGGGCTTTAGAAGTGATGTAATAAACTGTCCTCCCAAATATTTGAATGAATAATGCATAATTAAATTTCTTGAAAACATATAGGTATGAATCATTATGCTATAAGCATCCTAAGCCCCAGACAATAATGGTAAATTGCAAAAACTATCCAGAGGATGTTACAGAAATTATTATTTAGCGTTTCTATAGCTTTTACAATGAGCAATGAATTTAACATACATTGTTTCAGTAATTCTAACATCAACCATATAAGGTAAGTCATTATTATCTCATATTGAGGCAAAATGGGTGAGACCAGACACTGATCAGATGGGATGTATGTCCTTCTCAGCACAGAGCACTGTTTTCTATTTAGCTACGTTTCACCTGAATGATTTTTTCCCCCTAACTTGGAGCTACTGCCTGCCCCTCATGCAATGGGCTGCTGTGGCACATAATTTCCACATCAGATTGTGGCACCCTGTCAGTAATCAAAATTTCAAATAAATAGAAATAATACTGGCATTATACTAGCCTAAAGCAGTGAAAAGTTTGTTTAAACAATCATACCGTATGTTCTGTTACTTGAAAGAACTTTCCATGGATATTTCCATGGGGACTAATTTCAAGAATTTTAGCAATTCTGCAAGATTACTTGTTCTATTATAAATCTTATTTCAGCTATTGACAACTTTATTAGAAAAGATGACCCCATGTTCACTCTCTCCGTTCAAACCACTTTATGACTCTATTGCTATGGTCCATTGATAACGTCCAATTGGCAAAGACTGCCTATGTAAGCAATCAAGGAATGGAGGAAATACAGCAATGAGGAAAAAACTGCCACTAAAGCAGATAGTAGATTATTCTCCTGAAAGATTTCCCTTTTATAAAAAGTACTGATGTACACCTAACACCAACATATGAAAATACTAGGCTAAAATTTAGATAACTGACAGTTATTGTTATCTATTTAATTGCACAATACTATTAATGCTTATTTGAGGAGAGTACAGTGGTGCCTTGCTATTCAACTGCTTTGAAACTCATTGAATTTGGTAATCCATGCATTTGGATATGAAAATTTTGGCCCGGTACTCATTGTTTGTTTGGTACTCAATGAACAAGCTAGAACTTGTCAGTGTTGACTGCCTTGTGACTCACTACATTATTCCTTATGGGACAAAAGTGTTTGGTACTCATTGTTTTTGGTACTCATTGCACCTCCCGGAACCAATTAACGATGAATACCGAAGTACCACTGTAATTGCAAAGATAACTAAGTAAGCAACTTTTCATTGAAAAGGAAATTGTCTTAACAGTTTTTCAAATTTCAATGCTATGTCTGCAATCAAAAAAGTGACCAGCTATCTAGCTCACTATTTCTCAACCCTGACCAATTGAAGTTATATGGACTTTAATTCCCAGAATTCCCCATCCAGCCAAGGTTGAGAAACACCAATCTTGTTATTTCAAGATCTGCAATCTTTTGCTTTCAGGTCTTGTGGCTACTGCTTATCCACGGAAGCCTCAAGTTGTGGAACGTCACATCCTTCCTGTTCTCTGGTATTTCCTGAACAACATGATTGGTAATGGGGTATTACCTGGGAAGAGTGGAAACGTGAGAACGGTGGTCTCTAAACTGGCTAAAAGCTTGCACAAACAAATGGGGCTGAAACTTGAGGAATATGTTTGCAACCAACCACAACATGTGATCAAGCTTTTTCAAGATCTTCTAGATATGGATCTTCAATGAAAAAAAAGCCTGTGACTATTTCTGGAACAATTATAGTGGGACATTTCAAAGAAAAGCAAAATGGATTATGATACAGAACTTGCCATTACTTAACCTTTTTATTTTTGAAGTGTAAGAGTCTCTTTTTGAAAGCTTTTAGTAATAACCTACAATGGAAAATGTATATAATATATTTTGCTGTAGAATTAAATCATCTATTTTTTTAAGGTTTAAGCTCCACCACTTTTGACCCATAGAGATTTCATCAATGATAATAATGAACAAATGGCACAACTGTAACTTTTGTATGTGTAAAAAGAAAAATTTATTTATGTAATATATATCAATATTGCGTGATAAAGTGATAGAGGTAAACTTTAAATCATAATACTTCTCTATCTCTATGGATTGCCAGTTAGAGAAGATAGATTACATGACCACAAAAAGATGCCAGCCTGAGCAAATACCAATTAGTGGTAGCTTCCAAATTGTCATGTAAACTGTCACAGTTATTCCTTAGGTCAGGGGTGTCAAACTCAAGGCCCTCGGACCAGATTGGATCCACAGGGTGCTTAGATCTGGCCTGTGAGACCACCCTGGAAACAGTGAAGGACTGGCTCATGGTGCCTCTGCCAGCAAAAATAGATCTTAGGAAGGCCGCGTATGGCCTCCCTGAGCTCTGTTTTCGATGGCAGAGGGCTGCAGGCGTGGCCGAAAATGGCCGAAAATGGA